>OY740716.1:148986363-149266363 GCA_963513945.1 Hydrotaea diabolus
AAAAGTTATATTGTGGCTTGCAATTAGTCAGCATGGAATATAAGAACCAGTTTTTTTTTGAGTCCGGTTTGGCCGTCAATTCTGAAAGATATATTAATTTCTGCTTATCAAAAGTTGAAGAATTTATGAATAAGAAGCATAGAAATTTAAATGTAATCTTTAATCAAGTCATTACGCCAAGACATTGGAAGCCATGGACATCCTTCAAATTCCATATGTATGTGAAGAAGAAAATCCAACCAATGTACCCCAATTACGCCCAATTGAGAATTTTTGGCCAATTTAAAACGAAAAGTATATGCAAATAACTTCAGACCCAAAACTACCAAAAATTTGATTCAAAAAATTCGAAGGGAGCTTCAAAACATGCCAACATCGACATTTTCAACAGCCATGGAAAACGTTCCTCAAAATTGCCGCAAAGCAGCTCGAATGGGACCAAATATTTTTTTTACATTAAACTAGTACAATGTATTATCTTAAAAAAATTGAAATAAAATTTTTGCTTTTGTTTAAAAGAAAAAAAATGTTTTTTTTTGGTTGCGATTTCATTCCGCATACGTTACTATGTATGTGTCTTCTAGAGCTAAAGGCATAAACTCGGTTGAACATATGTGTGGGAGTTATATTTCAATTTTAACCGATTTTATCCAAAAAAAAATTACTTTGTATATTTCATGATGATCAGACAACAGTTGCGACCTGCAGTTAAAAAACAACATTAGAAATACAGCAGACGAATGGACGGAAAATCGTATCAACCGATGATTCTGAGTAGATCTAGCTTAAGTATTTTCGAGTTTTACGTTTTTCGTATTAGAATATTATGAGATTTCTTTACTTTTACATAGAACAAACCAACAACACGACAGAAAAAAACGACAAGTCGAGTTTTAGGTATTTTTGAGAAACCAATGATCGGAATGTCGGTTTGCGCCAATCTAGGTCAGATGAAGGTAATTTAGCGTTCGCCGAAACTGCTACTAATATTTTTTTGCCTGCTATTTTAAGAACTTTAGGTTTCTATTGAATGAAATGTTCAATAGAAACATGGTCTCTAAACTGACTATGACTTAAGCAAGAAAACTCAATTTTCATTAAATTGATGTACATTGTTCTTCAAGTTAATGTGCATTGCTCTACAGATTAATGTACAGTGTTCATCAAATTAATGTACATTGTTCTTCAGAAAAATGTACGATGATTGTCAAAGTGATGCAGGAAATTGAAGAATTTTTGATTAAAACTTCTACAGCATTTTGAAGAAGGTGTAGTTAGTTGTAGTATGATGTCCAAATCATTCAAATTAATGTACGAGTTCGTAATATTGAAGAACCCTTATATTAAGTGTACACATCATTTCTTTTGGGCAGGCATTCCAATTACGCCGCTGCGCATTTTTGTGCACACACAATTTAATTGTAAAACATTTAATTAAACCAAAAATTCCACTTATTGAATATTTCCAAAATAAACCCAGCTAACATGACACAGTTCTGAGTTTTGACACATCTTTAATTGATGACGAGCTCAAAGGGCTTGTGGGAAGAAACACACCCTTTTTTCACGAGCTAGAGATGTTGTTTTGATACAGCGTTTTTTTGCTCGTCTTGAATACATTTAAATTTTAACCTGCTGGAAATTGAATTTGTTGAAACATTTTCTAAGTTAAATACAAATTTCTTTAGAATTCTGGGTCGTTGCTCTTACTTTAGAGGGAGCGTGCTGCATATCCAGTACTTTATAATTGTTTCTACTGTTGTTACTCTAATATTTATAGTATTTGCTTAATATCGTAATATATATGAACACAAGATATTATGTATAAATTATACAGGCATATCTCGTAGCTGAAATGTCTAATTCATATCTTCGGCTCCTGTCTGTGTCGGATAATTTTAAAGTGTCTGCTGTACTTTTGCTTTGTAAGACTATTTCTAATAAATGCTTAGCTCCAGCTGCAACGCTTTTACGATACATTTACAAGAATAGGAAATTATAAAACCATTAGGCAACCATTCATGGTGTGGTTTCCTAATGGCATGGATCCGATGGTTGCGATGTGCAAGGCATGCAACTCAGATAATATTGAGTTGTAAACATGAATTATGACGACCAGTAAATCGTTAATCAACCAGATTATGCAACCTGGAATAGACCAGGGTGGTAGCTAATGCCCAGTAATTATCAATGTTCTCCGCTATGGTTTTGTGGAGTAATAATTTGTGGATTTCTTGCAAAGCTCTAGTCTGCATATTTCATCCTTTGAGTTACTAAAACAATAAGATAAAAGTATTATATTCTTTTATTTCTGAAAAAACTCCAACTAGTGGTTTTTTTATAACTTTGGTTTGTTCAGTTTCCTCGTCTGCTTAAATGTTATTAGCTTTTTTAATTCTACTGGTCATTTCGTTTGGCTTTATTCTCTCTTTATAGATGATTGCCCCGGCTAAAAGGGTTATTTTTGTTTAGAATGGCCATTTTCATAGTGGCTTTCTTCATGATGGCATTCCATGTGCTGTCTATTCAGTGCTGTAGCCTGGAGGGCTTTTCAGAGTGGCCATACCAGTTGGAGTGTGCCTGCCTGTGTGCTGTATTTGCAAATACCTTTCAGTTTGAATGTTTCAAACTGCCCTCAAAGGATTGCTAAAATTTGCAAACAAATTACAATATAGTGGCTTTGATTTAACACAAATAGTATGCATAGCTGAAGGGTATAACAAAAGTGGTACAACTTGTTCAGAACTTTGGGAAAGTAATTCTGTAGAAAAAAAAGGGTAAACGTGATTATTCTCTTTACTAAAGGATGGAGTGTATACATCTCGAAGTACTGAACTGGGACCCTTTACATGGACATGCATATGAATGGCAACACACTGAAATAGCTTAAGTCGAAAATCATAGATTGACTTGTCAGGTGGATTTGGGTTTGTCAATCTATTTCTATAGTCTTTAGCTAGCAAGTAAGTGTAAGTGTAATGGATCGAAAAAAAAACATTTTAGACAGCACATAAGTTTTGACCAGATACATTTTATGACGTTTTAAGTTATTTCAGACATGTCCGTCCGTCCGTATATGTTACTGTTTCGCACGATAACTCTCCAGAGGAGCTACCAAACGTTTTTACAGTTTGCAGTAATAATTGTTTAACAACAGCCGTTGAGATTAAAAACAGACTATACTGCCACAATTATTCCGGTACCTCCCACAAAAATGTTCCATTTGGTATATACTTTACAATTCTACTGAAAATTAATAATACAGTGAGCTCGGGATAACGTCAACCCCCCATTTCGTAAACATCCCAAACCGTCAACCCTTTTTTATTTGTATTATTACATCGAAATTTTTAACCGGGCTTTGGATTGGGCCGGATGCGAGAATGTTGCTCAAGATGACCTAAATGTATTAAGACGTTTAGGGAAATAGCTGTATTTCAATTATTATAGAGGAAAAAACATCAGAAAAAAATAACAGATTTCATTTAATACCTGTTTAAGAATAGATATTACATATGGCATCATCTCATGTAGAATATTTTTGTTGTTTTATGAATTTAGGTTGAAAACCTTTTTTTTGTTTTTCTTTGGATTTGATTTTCGTTTGATTTAAATTTATAAGTAATAAAATATATTTTGGTCTTAAATTTGTACATTGATAAACGTCAACAATCTGGTAAATGTCAGCACCCGCGTTTTTAATTAGTTGACGTTATCCCGAGCGCACTGTATGTAAAACACTATCAGACGAAAGTTTTGGGCCTCATCCAGCTCCTTCTTGTACCACTCACCCAAATGACAGTATTCGAGCGTAATTAAAACCCACCTAACTTACTCCCTAAGCTTGAATTCCGCTTAAATTTTGTATTCTGTAATATGTATGTCGCATTTTAAAACACTCAAGACTAAAGAAGCTGTCTTATTCTAGTACCTCACACACAAACCATCCACGAGGTTTGCTATTTCTATTTCGGATTTTGGCAATGCTGGTGTTGTCAGATGCAAACTGAAACTTCCTATGGAATGTTCGACATTATTAAAAATTTCTTCTTAGAACGTTTTGTTATTTAAGCGCGAACTATTGTTGTTGAAAAATTCATGTCTGTTCAAAAATGGCATTAACTTGTAAGCATTTTCAACTCTCTAAATTGCCAATAATAATCGAACAAGTAATACAACAATCTTAGCATAATTTGTTAAAGAGATTAGCCCACTAAGACTTAACAGCATACATTTTCGTACGATGATTTTTTTACGATTTTCGGCGTGGATTATCTTGACAAGACTTTTGGAGACGAAGACAGGGCTTTGAATATTTGCAAAAATCGGCAACTTTGATCCGACTCCGTGGGTTGAGTCGACTCCGAATTCAGGCTCTTGAAGCGAATTCGGCCTCATGAGACGAATACATATAAATTTTTGTTTAAAGGATATATTAGAATTGGAACCACTATCGTATGTTCCTTCTACCGTAGAAGATTGATTAAAAAATGACACAATAAGCTTCATTTTTAAATCAAAATTTAAGCCGATAGTTAAATCGGAAGCTCAAAAATACGCAGCGTAAGAAAAAATCTCACAGTATGGTCTGACAGGTCAGAAAAGGAATTAATGGAACAATGTTCAAGTTATATATGGAACAATATTTTTATGGTAAGTTGTGGAAATAAGACCGGTAATGCCAATTTGGATCATCATTTTGCGGAAGGCTTTCTGAAGGATGGACCGGACACTTAATTTACTGTTACATGTGCTGTCCCTGAATATCTAAGGCATGCTGCTGCACCACCTCGGTAAAATTTAGAAAGCTGTCATAATTAATTACACTGTGGAACATTTTTGGGGTTATTGTCTGGGGGGTGAGAAATTCCAAGTCAGGGTGATGGTACTAGGTCAGTGTATTAAAACCCTCAAAAGGTTTTGCGTTCGTATGTGCCAGTTTTTTATGACCTTTTACATTTTTTCCTTATCTTGATGTTTTTTCGCTTATTTGTAAAATGTTGGCAAAAACGTAGTTTGACATACCTCGAGAACGACTAGTTCGATTTTGCTGAAATAAATTGAGAAAAAATAATAATTACATTTTCTTTAATCCATTAATATACTGTTTCTCTACCAAATCAACATTTTTGCAATTAGAAATAAATTTATGAAGAAAATTTTGCCAAAAATATTTTTTTTTTTTAAAAACATATAAATCCCAAACGGAAAAACGTGTAGAGTCTTATAACTTTCACGTAAAGTCACATAACCTATAAACAAAATGCGACATAGATCATAGAAATCGATTAACGCGTTCTGCTTTTATTTACAATTAAGTGAAGTTACTTAATTTTGAATACCATCACCCTGACTTGGAATTTCTCACCCCCCAGATTGGCTGTTGTACTGTGTTATAAGCGCAAACAGTCGAAAATCGGTCCGAACTACAAAAATTCGATAAACCGAACAACTGTTGCAAAACAAAAAAACACAACACCAACTAATTATGATGGCATATTACATAATTACCAATAGTTGGTGGTGAAAACAGATTAGTTCTTTGTAGTGACAAAACCCTGTTAAGTTGGCTATTGTAACATAATACTGGTTACTTCAACATCAACAAATAACCCCTATAATATTTATAAGTAATTGGTGCTAGTCACAACAAAATCTTTGTTAATGACGAAAACATATTTTGAAATCAGAAAAAAAAATTATAAAATTAAAAAATGGTCTTGGGTAAGACCGTAAATGCTCCCGGCGCTACTGATCATAAAAATATACAAACTATAATATAAAGAACTATTATTAAAAAAATATTTTCAGAATATAGTTAGGGCCACCCAACGCTTGAAAATAGATATTGTTATATACCTTAATTAGTTCTTTTTAGATTGTGTCAGTTCCCTGTTCTGAAAATTTCTGTCTATCCAACCAAGATTCATTTGTAACGATGGAATACATGGATAGTTCTTGCAACCACCAACATTCAGTTGACAAAAAAGTCGGTTGTGGCACAAATTGTTCTCTGTGTGCCCGTCAGTGTAATCAATAACACGATGACAGATATTCATGGTATTGTTGACCATACACCAACTGGGCAGAAGCGCATGGTTCTGTCGAACTCCTGTCCAAAGGACGTATGTTGACTAAACACTAATGGTTCCGGAGTCGAGCACATTTTTGATGAACTCCTGCTCAGACTACGAGCAATTTCTGCATTGTTTTTTCGACAATCACTCTTGAATTATAATCCAAGAGTGATTGCCGAAAAAACAATGCACCCACAAAGAGTAACTGCTTGGTGAGGTCTATTGGCTGGCGGCATCATCGGTCCGTATTTTTTCCAAAATGAGGCCGGTCAGGCAGTTACTGTGAATGGTTTCGCTATCGTGAAATGATAACAAACTTTTTGTGGCCCGAATTGGAAGACATGGATGTGGACGATATGTGATTTCAACAAAATGGTGCCACTTGCCACACAGTTAACGAAACAGTGGCTCTTTTGCGCGACAAATTCAATGGCCGTGTAATCTTACGTCGTGGCGATGTTGATTAGCCGCCAAGATCATGTGATTTGACACCGTTGGACTTCTTTCTTTGGGATTATTTGAAAGAAAAGGTGAAAGTCGAAAAGCCAGCAACAATTCAAGTGCTAAAGGTTGAGATAATTCGGCATAGAACCTCAATTATGCCTCAGCGTCATCGGATCGAGGTGTGCCGCCGAGGTCCCGGCGACCATTTGGCCGATATTTTGTTCCATTCATAATTGAACCATACCAATATTATCATAATAAAAAGAAATGACAATAATTTCCTTAATAATTTGTGCTTTATTCAAAATCAACATCGGCCCTTTAAATTTTACCACGCTTTATTTTATCTTGTATCGGATTGCACTGAAAATTCTACGATCATCCAATGTTTTTTGTTTTTAGAATTTTCAAGCTGAGTTTTACCTTCATCTTTTAGATTTCGAATGATGTCCTACAGTGCATAGCTGTTACAAATTTTGCGAGTAAAATATTTTATAAACAGTTTTGCATTAACACTTAACACCTTGTGCAGCTAAAATTTTTTATTCTTGTAAATTATAATTGATTAATAAAATTTTCCTATTTTTTTTTTGTCCGCACCTACGGTTGACATTTTTTAATTTAGACGATAAAGCATATATACATAAATTGTAACGCGTGGTTATTAGATTATAATTTTTGGAAGCTCTTTCCGTTCTCAATAATCCCAAGCAAAAATATTAAAAATACCTTTATAAATTTGTTCGAAATTTGGAAAATTGTTTTTGTGTCCGTCACTTTATGTCATATAGAAGGTATTGCGTTAAGCTTTTTAACAACGGACATACTGAAACTGACACTCAGATGGACCTCGAACTTTTGGGGTTCGGATACTCGGGAAATATAGGCCGTCGAAAAAACAATTTTTTTCTATGCAAATTAAATCGGACGATTGGTAAATGGTGTAAGTTTAAAAAAATCACTAAACTAGCCTTCATTTTTAACATTGCAAAGCGGAGTCATTAATTCATTAAAACTATATATGTAACAGCGCATAGAGAAAGGGACCTAAGGGTAAACAAATCAATTTTCACTTTTTTTTGATGTGGACAATATCTGAGCATCGAATGAGACCGATCCCATGCCCCAAAAGTGTTCCCTCCCAGAGATATGCTCGTTTTATGAAAGTGATGGTACACCAAAGATACACGTACATATTTAAATCTTTAAAATGGCTCTCCTAAACAAAACTGGTTTTTACCCTTAGGTCCCTTTCTATTTTTCGCGTCACATACATATGTATGTACATATGTCCGCATTAGATGGTAAATAAACATTTTTAAAAATCACTTACAGTTTCAATAACTCGTACAACTGCTGCTGCATAGTTTCATTAAATATTTTATTGAACATTTATATTTTGCACTTTGGTACGATTTTTTTTAAATTTCTGATGTTTTAATATTACTAATTGATTGACATTTTTTTTACTTCTTATTATTTTATTTATTTTTAATCTTACGATTTCACTGAATTATTTGCACAAGACATTCCCTAACATTTGAATTGGGTTTATTCGCTCTCTTTCTTATCAGCAAAGGAACAGCAGCAACGGCAGTTTTTCCTTCAAAGAACTGATCTTTATTTTATTACGCGAATATTTCTCAAGTACTCGTATTTTTACTCACACACACACACTTTACCACCAAAAAACACAAACAAAAACCGTGTAACGCACCAGCGCTAGATGCAGAGCATAATAACAGTAAACTACTTCTTCCCGTTCTTCGACTCGAGTGGCTTAAGCAAATCTTATTTTTATTGTAATTTTATTCATGGCCGATATTAAAACCCGTACATCTTGAACACACACAGTTGTACACGTTGAGAAGACTGACTGCATACGAAAAAAATACCGAATAATTCTTACGTTTTTTTTCTCCTTTTCTGTTTGGAATTTTTGTTATTTGTTGTTTTTTTATTTTCTTTTTATTCTTACGACTGCTATTTTGTTTTTTGGGCACCCAATAAATGGTGGTTACAATACAAAGCGTATTTTTCACTTGGTGCACCGGCCGCCACCAGACAGCGAGAGAAAGAGAGAGACGTACAACAGACGTCACGATAAAAAACCGAGAAAACTCACACTAAAACCAGTCAGGCACACGCGACTTTGAAATGCAACTGTATCTGACAGCCGCTCATCAATCACTGAAAAATTGCATTGCTCTGCATCTTTTCACAACCACGCACTTGAATAGAGCAGCAACAACATGGGCATCGCAGCACGGCGGCTATGTAATGTGTTGTTGGTGGAGCACCACAAGCACCGAACGAACGAACACTGAACAATAACAACAGCACCTTCATCCAAACATCGCCAGTCGTTTGGTGTAGTCGTGCTGCAGACATAAAGCAGAGATGCGAATACAGCTCAACGATACCGATACCAACACTGGGGATAACACCACCACTACTCACTGTTCCACACTCTCGCGGTCGTCTATCGTACTGTATGCAGCCAGCAGATGGATATGAATAGTTTTGTAAAGGGGGGCGGGGGGATACTGTTATGTTTCGTATGAGTAGAAGCACTGTACTCACTACTGTTCTGTATGAGAATGAATGAATTCAACTTTCTTCTTAGGCCCACACACACCGCTCAGAACTTATAAGACATGCCTTCTATGGTAATGCGTACCAAACGTACCGTCGCGCACGAATACCAAACACGTACTGAACGTTAACGTTGCCGTGCAAAGCTTGGCCACTGTGTGAACGAACATGTTTCTGGGCAAGAATTTGCAGGCAATATTTAACTAGCGGTCTTTGAGCCGTTTGGAATGTGTCTGTGCGGTGGGTGTGTGTGCGTGTTTGTGGAAGTGGAGTTGCCGTTGTTTGTGGAGCCCAGAGATTTTTTTGTGGATTTTATTGGACTAGACATATGAAGGTTGAAATGAGGGGACAGCGAAAGAGAGAGAAAGAGAAATTATTGGTTTGTTTAAAGAGACCGGCTTTTGGCTGGGTATATTCGCAAATGAATGTGTAGTTGTGTGTGCTTTTGAAAAACGTAAACAAAAGCACGTCATTAACTTTTAATTTAGAGAAATAAAATATTAAAATTTAAATACATTTTACAGTGTCCCAACTCTATAATTTAAAATTTAACTAAATATGGGTATTTCCAGGATCGCGAACGGCACACTCGTACGCATTAAAGTTAATAAATGGTGTTTTTTTAGACGTGTGGTTTTCAAGAAGAAATTAAACGCATATAATTTATTATTTTGGACAAGAATTTAGCTTTTTTATAAGGATAAGGGTCTGCCATTGTGATTTAAAAAAGTTTTCTTGAAGTGGCCGCCGTGGTTGGCTTGAATAAATTACAGCCGAGAGGCCCAATTTTGGACCACTTTTCGCAGCATTTGGGAACGTATGTCAGCAATATCGCACGATAAGAGAGCCCACGACGCGAGATAATGCACCCACCAAAAGTTGCCTTCAGTCAATTGATTGTTTCGTTGGCCGTATGGCATGTAGTGCCGTCTTTTTGGAACCAAAGGTCGTCCACATCAACATCCTGCATTTTAGGCACGAAAAAGACATTAATCATGGCTCTATAGCGTTTCCCATGAACTGTTACATTATGGACGGATTCATTTTTGATGAAATATGGACCAATGATTCCCTCTGCCAATAGAGCACACCAAACATTGGCTTTAATAGGATGTAACGGCGTCTCAACAATGGCTTGCGGATTTTAATTACTCCAAATGCGACAAGGTTGTGGCCAGATTGAAAATCACACCTTGACAAAAAACACCTGTTACGAGGGCTGCTGTATATATTTCTGCCTAATAATGAATTTATCATAAAAAATGGTTTTATTGTTTTTCAAAGTATTCTCCAGCATGATTTAGACACTTTTGCATTCACTTAAACCAATTTTCGAAGCACTTTTTCCACTCCGATTGAAACACCTCCAAAAGATGGCTTTTGAACGCTTCAAGAGCTGCTTCGGATGATGAAAAACGTTGACTACGCATTTTTTTCTTGATGCTAGGGAATAAAAAGAAGTCATTGGGTGCCAAGTCAGGGCTGTATATGGTGCACAATGATTCGTCTTCTCTTGTTCGTTTTTCGAAATTCTCCGAAATCTTCAGGCAAACAAATTGTGGTGTACCACTCAGAGTTGACCGTCCTACGCTGCTCTAGCGAGACAGTCGCCACATGACCAGTTTTGCCGAAGAAACAGGCGACCCTTTGCTTCGAAGTGCTTCTTCCACGAACAATTTTCGTTGGATTTGGCACGTCTTCGAAGACCCACACGGTCGATTGCTGTTTTGTTTCGGGCTCACTCGCATAGATCCATGATTCGTCACCTGTGACGATCTTATAAACGTCTTCTGAAGCACCGCGCTCGTATTATTTCAAAATTTCTTTGCACCAATCGACACGAGCCTTTTTTTTTTGAGCGATTGTCAAATTGTGCGGGATCAAACGAAAACAAACCTTTTTTACGACCAGGTGTTCAAGCAATATCGAATGTATGCTGGTGGAAGAAATGCCCAAGGATGTCCCTATCTCACGGTATGTCACGTGACGATCTTGCACTTTCAGTTCACGCACGGCATCAATGCTCTCTGGCACAGAGGCTGTTTTTGGACTACCTTCACGACCTTCGCCTTTGAGCGAGCGTCGGCCACGACATAATTCATTAAACCAGTTTTTCACAGTGCTATAGGATGGTGCTTCATCGCCATACAAAGATTTAAGTTCTTCGATGCACTCTTGTCGTGATACTGCACGTCGAAAGTTGTGAAAAATGATCGTATGATAATGTTCACGAGTTTATTCCAGTTTTTTGCCAAATTGATTTTTTCAAGTCACTGTAAACAACACAAATGATGGTCGTACGGCAAATCGTTCTAAATACGTTTATGCTAAAAAATGTCAAACTTTCCAATCGAAATGTCAGATGGCTCCAGGCAGCACTTAGTGTAGCCTAGGCCAGAAATATATATAAGTTAGCAACCCTCGTATATGATGGTACAGGCAGGCCTCGGTGGTCCCCGTTATGTGGCAATTCGTATGGACAAGGTTTTCATTCTGCTTACATTCCATAAAATTATTTTCCAGTTTTCAAATATCGCACATTCGAGTTTGTTTTTGTTTTTCATATTAAATAACGCCAAAACGTGTAATGTTTGTTTACGCAAAATTGAATTTCTTCTCTTTAACAATAAGAGCGAAACCCAGTTAATATTGTGGACAATTTTCTTAACTCTCTTTTAATCTGTGTAAATCCACATTGTGGATTGAATGTTTGCTCTGGCAGTAAGCAGATGTATCTAAATATTTATAGCAAAATGTTTATAAACATTTGATTCACTCACATGTTAGGTGTATACACATTTGTTGACAAATAGAGTGCAACATGCTGACATAGAACTACAACGCACAATGGGGAGAACCAACACGATTAAAAACAAATGGACAATTCTTAAGTTTGGCTAAGCCGAAGGTCTTATACTCTTCACCAAGGATTGCTTGATAGTATAGCATTGCCCGTATTGGGGGATATGGTCGAAGGTGCACTGAAAGAAAAAACGGTTGTTGTATGAACGAACGCGTTTCGTTGAAGTTCGTACGTTGATGCAACGAAAAATTACGTTCATGCAACGAAACCTGACGTTCATGAAACAATTGGTACGTTTATACTACGAAATGGATTTTTCGCACTTTTCGTAGTTTCGTTTATGCAACAACTCAGCATACGTTAATGTAACGATTTTTTTTTTGTGAAAATAAGAGCAAATAAGAAAAAAATTTAATATTTTATATCTTTAAATGCTTTAATTAGTCTACTCGAATACGTCTTTTAAACATTTGTTTTTATCTTGTGGTTTTATACAACATTTATAGTTAACGAAACACATACATTGATGTAACCATCGATTCGTATATACAACTACTCATTCATATATCAAACGAAATAATTTGTTTATGATTTTATTCTAATTTTCAGGGAGGAAACCGCTTGAAAAATATTGTACACGACTTTTTTCACCGTTTGCAGTCTCACTATATCAATTCTCGTTTCAGGATTTATTTTAAGG
This sequence comes from Hydrotaea diabolus, assembly GCA_963513945.1. Classification (NCBI taxonomy): domain Eukaryota; kingdom Metazoa; phylum Arthropoda; class Insecta; order Diptera; family Muscidae; genus Hydrotaea; species Hydrotaea diabolus. The sequence continues at coordinate 148,998,983 of OY740716.1, forward strand.
CTGATTTTTCTAACACTTATAGCTAACCACATGTATACGTTGATGCTACAACGCAATGGTATGTGCAACAACCCATTCGTTCATTCAACGATATGATTTGTTTGGCTTATTTTGATCAGGAAGCGCGATTGTGCACATAAGTTATGCCTTAGACTTTAAATTTTACTATTTCAATATATTTTTTCAACGGTGATTTGCCTAACTTAAAGTTAACGATATGCAACGCAATCGTATATACAACAATCCATACGTTTATGCAACGAAATCCTGAAATGAACAAGTGTTTTAATTGTTTCAAACGACAAAAGCAAAGTGCTGTTATCATTACGTTAAAAATACATGTATGCACAAATACCTATCCATTTACTACATGTACGAGCATATGTTAGTTTGTTTTGTTAGGTTGTTGCATCCACGAACCAAGATTGTTGTATCAACGAACCAAGATTGTTGTATCAACGAACAAAGATTGTTGTAACAACGAAACATGATTGTTGTAACAACGAAACAAGATTGTTTTATTAACGAAACAAGATTGTTGTATCAAAAACTAGGTTGTTGCATCCACGAACCAAGATTGTTGTATCAACGAACCAATATTGTTGTATAAACGAAAAAAGGTTGGTGTATAAACGAAACAAGATTGTTGTAACAACGAAACAAGATTGTTGTTTTAACAACAAGGTTGTTGTATCAAGGAAAAAAGATTGTTGTATCAACGAACCAAGGTTGTTGTATCAACGAAACAAAGTTGTTGTGTCAATGAAACTATATTGTTGTATCAACGACTTTTAATTTTACGTTGTATGAACGAAACTTTTCACTTTAACGAAACTATTTTCGTTGCATCAACGAAGCCCGACGTTGGTTGACTTTTAATGTCAAATTTCGTTGATGCAACGTAAAAAATCGTTCATGCTACGAAGCTTTTTCTTTCAGTGTGGTGGGACCTGTTTGAACGAACTACACTTTTTGGCCCATATTAATCATTGTACAATTACATTATTGCTTTAGAGAATCCAGATTTCAAATATTTTAGACGGGCAAAAGTGCCATAAGGAACCCTTAGATTAAGTACCTTAAATTTAGAAAAATCTTTTAAGTTTATTCATATTAAGATAAGGCAGGAAATTCTACTGTTTCTGAATAACCAATGCCAATGACCTTATTTTTCCTAACTTTAGGGACTTTTGACCTATGGGCCAGGCCAATACCTTAAATATAGCCGAATCGTAGAATTAGTGCTATTTTCGGATTCGTGAAGATATGTTTTGTCCTTTTTAATACCGGAGTGCAAACTTGATCCAAATCTTAAGATACGTATTTCGATTTGTACGAAAATGTAACTGTTTCTAGATACCCGTGGGACTTATTCAGACAAATCTTCAAATTAAAATTCGAATCATAAAATTTATATGATATTAAGATATTTCCTTGACGAACTATTTTTTTTACTTATAACCCACATGTTCATAGTTAAATGAGGCATAATTTAGAGCCCCTAAGGCTAATTTGGGCCGGTGACACAAATCTTGCAAGTTTGGACTTTTGAGAAAATTTCAGTGTTTCTAGGTACCCACTTCTATGTCTCTGAAGATTACTTGACGGTTTTTTGGGATCCAGAGTCTACAGACAACGTCCGTATTTAATCAAAATCATAAATATGGCTCCAAATTTGGGCATCTGAGAAGATTTTATTGTTTGGACAACGATATGTCCCAGAACCCATGGACAACGATCATTAATGAATGCCTTCAAACTACGTGGGCGGTTCGGAAAGCTCTTAGTCTATCAATGAAAGTGAATAGTTAGTTTGTCAAAAATATTTTTATTTTTCTATATAATCTCCTGAAACTTCAATACACTTAGTCCAACGCTTATCTAGCAATTCTATCCCTTGATTAAAATAGTCAGCCTCAAGGTCTTCAAAATAGTGGTTTACAACTGTAATTGTATCTTCATTTGAGGTAAAACGCTTGCCAGGAAGGATTTTTTTTAGATTTGGGAACAGGTAAAAGTCACTGGGAGCTAAATCAGGAGAATAAGGTGGGTGGTCAAGCAACTCGTACTTTAATTCGTTGATTTTAGCCATTGTTAAAACACTCTTATGCGCAGGTGCGTTGTCTTGATGAAAAATTATTTTTTTTGTGTTGAAAGCCAGGACGTTTTTCTCGAATTTGTACATTTAATTGATCTAAAAGGTTGCAATAGTACTCTGAATTTATTGTTTTACCCTTTTGCAGATAGTCAATCAATAAAATACCTTTGAAGTTCCAAAAAACCGTTGCCATAACCTTAGCAGCCGATTGAATTGTTTTTGTCTTCTTTGGGGCACTTCCTCCAGCTTCAGTCCATTGTTTGGATTGTTCTTTTGCCTCAGGAGTATAGTGGTGGATCCATGTCTCATCAGCAGTTATGAAACGACGCTTAAAATCCATTTTATTTCGCTGAAAACGATCCAAACAAGCTTGAGAAATGTTCATTCTTATGCGACTGTTAACAAGTGCGGCACCCATCTTGCAGAAAGCTTTTTCATCTGTAGTTCTTCATGCAAAATTAAATGGACTCGATCATTTGAGATGCCCATGGAATTAGGTATTTGACGCACGAAAAAAAATCGCGGATGCGTCTTTTGTGAACACCTGTTTCTATATGAAGGAGTTGCCAGATCGAAATTTAACATGTGTTCGTAGCAGAGATGAAAGTTTCCAAAACACTTAACTTTTTTCTGTTTATACCGCGCTTTTTCCGAATCTTAATCGTAAAATTAATATCTTATTCAGTTCTTCATTTAATAACACCATATCTGAGTACCCTTATGTCCATGTTGGAAAGGATCTATTTTTCGGCACCCTAGGGACCTGAGATCAAGGCCTCACATCAGGTCAAATCGCAAAATTAATGTTATATTTGGATTCGCGAAGATATTTTATTATTAATATTGTTTGTTATTATTTAATATCCTTCTGTCCTTATTTAAAGGGTGTCCTTGTGCCCCACTTGGCCCGACCCGAATCTCAGATTGATCCAAATGTAAATTGTTGGTACATATAAAGATTTGTTAGGAAATTTACTGTTTCTGGATACCCATACGTCCCCGAGGAGAAGGGGACTTTTTTCAGCACCTAGGACCCCTTACCCCAATGACCACGCCTATTTTTGGAATTTTTAAAGTGTCTACGTCTACAACTTTCATACATAACCATTTCAAAATTAAATTATTAATCTTTTATAGTGAAAAAGTCAAAAAAAAAAATGTTGGTTTGGATTTTTTTAGTCCCTCGAATAGGAACTTTTGTTTTGTGCTTTCAGCAGATGGACGGATGTGGCTATATCATCATAGAATTTTGCGAATATCAATAATATAGGGTGATCCATCTAGATGTATTTTTTCAGAACAAAAAAAATATATAAAAATTCAAATCAAGTGTGGAATATTTATTGGTAATTTGAAAGGACATTTAATAGCATTTATTTTTTGAAAATAATTACCTTCAAGTGTTGGCAACTGTATTATGGAAATGAGCGTTCGGTGAGAAACGAGAAGATCCGCTGTTTTCAACCAAAATTTTGTTCAGTGATGAGGCCATTTCTGGCTTAACGGCAAAGTCAATTAACAAAATTGGTGTCTTTAAGCTGAAGAGCAACAAGAAGAAGTTCAAGAGGTGTCATTATACCCAGATAAAACCACCCACAATGGTGGCAAGAAATGGCAACAGTGGATGATTAGTTTTCGAAGAAAATCATCTTCAGTGATGAGGCACATTTTCACCTCTGTGGATTCGTCAATAAGCACACGCAGAAAAAAGTATGGTTGGGGTGACAATATTCGAAGAGGATCATACTATTATTGGGTATATGGTTGTGACACAACAATATTATGATCCTCACAACAATAGTATGATTCACACATAACCATACTATGATCCCCACAATCATAGAATGATTCTCACATAACCATACTATGATCCCCACAGCCATAGTATGATTCACACTCAACCATACTATTATCATCACAACCATATTATGATTCTCACAACCATAGTATGTTTCTCATACAACCATAGCATGATCCTTACAACCATAGTGTGATCCTCACAACCATAGTATGATTTACACACAACCATACTATGATCCACACAACCATAGTATGATTCACACTCAACCATACTATGATCCCCAAAATTATTTATTAGGATTAGTTATTGCTGTTATTCAAAAATAGAGATTTTTATTAAGTATGTTATTTTAAATTGCATTACTATTAGTTCATAGCCAGGTTTGAAGCCATGTTTTTATTAAACATTTCATTCAAGAAACAAAAATATACATTCCAACGGTCAAAAATACTTTAAGTTGCCAGCAGCGGTGAATGCTACTTCACCATCCGTTCCATAGATAATTAAACCATACCAATATTATCATAATAAAAATAAATGACAATAATTTCCTAAATAATTTGTGTTTTATTCCAAATCAACATCGACCCTTAAAATTGAACCATCTTATAGAAAAATTTACACATTTTGGAGTATTTGCTTAAAAAATCATACTTTTTGTCGACTAACACTGGTTAATAAGGTTACCGTTAGTTGGGACTAGAATGTCCAATAATAGTACTAACATTAAGCCAAACATTTTTCTACGAATCCAAATATGAATTTATTTAGAAATTTGACCAAGATTGTGTAGGGGAACGTATGCGAAACAATTTTTTTTTGCCGTTAGTGGCATAGTAACCAAAGAAGGTGAATTAAGTTCGGCCCAAGTCAACGACGTTCTTACTTGCTTTTACATGTTTTATCCCCATCAAAAAAAATTAAAAACCCGAATTTTCAAGAGCATAACTTATAAGTAAAGTTGAACAAAAGTCACTCTACAACACGCAAGCGTCTTCTAGAAAATAGTTCAAGTTTTACAGAACTCCAATTCCAATAAGAAATGACGGTCACAGCTGACGTCATTATCGTTTCCAATTCAACGAAAATTCCCAATTTAATTGCAACTTTCAAACATGGCAAATAGAAAAAAACGGAGGCGCCAACAATTTATTATTGTTTCGACATATGCAACGCTTTACCCCCTATAATTATATTTGCCTCCCAATTTTATTTTATTAACAACACATGCTGCATCTAGCCGATGCCACTTTCAACATTCGGTGTGCAGCAGCAACTCCACGTCACCACATCGCACCACCCAGCGTTGCAAATGCCAGAGCACACAGTACACCCAAACACACTTGGAGTCGAACAGTAAGCAATTAATATCACTTTAAAGTGTTTGCGCCGTTCAATGTTGCTGCAAAAAAAAAAAAATAGGAAAATACAAAATTGAACCAAGCGATGACTGGTGCACCAGTCTGCAAGAGTACGATGTACTCCTAGTATTGACAATGGGAAAAACGGGTCCCCAAGACCCACACGTCCGTAGATCTGTGGCACTGCGTTTGATATGATGCTGATGATACTGCTGATGGAAATGATGTTTTTCAAGCACATACAGACGGACGGACGGACAGACAGACAGACTGACAACGGACTCGGTTGCGATTTTTTCTTCTTCTTAGTCGCCACTGCCAGCAATCACAAGAGCAATCGATTTTTCGTATATGTGTGAGTGTGTCGACATTGTCATCCTCATCAGCGTCATCGTCACCACCACCACCACCGCGTTCGTATACACTCAAAAATGCATTAAAAATAATTTCCAGTATTTGTCTTTGCTGCGACTGACTCAATGACGAGGTGAATGAATATGAACGGCAGCAGAAGAAGTCGAATATGCGAACGACGAAGGAGATGAAGAGTCAGACACCCATGACGACGTCAAAACGAAAAACAAGTAAAAACGTCATTAAGTTGGGCCAGGACGAACCCTATATACCCTCCATCCAATGTACCTAGATTTTAAAACAAATGTCCTTTTTAAGTTTGTGAGCAAATTTCATTGCCATGTTTGAATGGGCCGAATTCTCACCCTTGGATCCTTTACCTTAATTTAGTCAAATTGCGCCAATAATGTTATTGTTAGCTTAGAACATGTTGTTGAGAGGCGTGGCACCGATCTTTTTTTACCTGGTGTGCTTGTTTCCATGACAACATCATATAAACCACCTTCTAATGTCATATCGGTATTTGTTCGTGAGGTTTCTCCTTCCAAGATTCAGGGAGATGCCTTATCATTGATTTCATTATGTTAAACATGTTTAACGAACAGTTCATTATTTTTAAGAGGGCGTGGCACCGCCCTTTCTTCCTCCAGAATGTGTTTCGATTCATGCAAACATCATTTGCTTTAAATATCGTCGTCCTATTTCTATTGGTTCATGATATTTAGTAATTTTAAGTTTAGGGTTGCGTAGGTGCTGCCACGCCTCTAGTTAAATTTTACCAGAACAAAGTCTATAATAATTTTCTAGTCTTTGATTTCATTTAGTTAAAATTGTATAGCAGTCGGTTCATTACTTTGGCCGTGATTGCCAGAATAAAGGGGGCATGGCACCGCCCTCTCTTCCTCCAGAATGTGTTCGATTCATGCCAAAATCATTTTTATACCCTCCACCATACAATGGAGGGTATATTAGTTTTGTCATTCTGTCTGTAACACCTTGAAATAATCTTCGGAGACCCAACAAAGCATATATATTCTTGATCCTCGTTAAATTCTAAGACGATCTAGCCATGTTGTCCGGCTGTCCGTCTGTTGAAAACAAGATAGAGCCTGCATGAAAACAGCTAGGGAGCTGAAATTTGGCACAAACATGTGTAGTTAACCTAGCACGGTTGGTATTGACAATGGGCTATATAGCTCTGCGGGAAGTTGGTGTTGGAGACCCTCAACCGACACTACCTCATAAAAATTAGTTTTTAATTTGGAAATATCCGTCCAGTTTCTTGAGCAAAATCACTGAAATTTTGCAAATAATAATCTCTATATAGGCGCAATCATCTATGTAAAAATGGTTTAGATTGGGCCACCATTTCTTGTACCTCCCATACAAACGGCCTTATGGGCCTTAAGAAATAATATGACTATAACTCAACACAAACTTGACCTAGCGAAATGAAATTTTACACATCAAGATTTCTATATACAACACACTTCTAGATAGAGCCTGCATGAAAACAGCTAGGTAGCTCAAAATTTGGCACAAACATGTGTTGAGATCGGAAAAGTCCTACTGGTACCTCCCACAATAACGGTCTCATGGGCCTTGAAAAATAATATGACAATAACTCACTACAAACTTAACCTTTCGAAATGAAATTTTACACATCAAGATTTCTATACACAACACACTACAACGCTGAATTCGGTTGAGATCGGAAAAGTCCTACTGGTACCTCCCACACTAACGGTATCATGGGCCTTGAAAAATAATATGACAATAACTCACCACACACTTGAGACGAAATTTTCGGCATAAAGATTAATATATAGAACAGACTTTTGCGCTAAATTTGGCTAAGATTGGCTTGTGCGTTTTAGCACAATCGGAAAGGCCCTACTGGTACCTCCCACACAAACGGTCTCATGGGCCTTGAAAAACTCACTATCGAGATGAAATTTTCTACATATAGAACACACCTCTGCGTCAAATTCTGTTGAGATCGGAAAAGTCCTACTGGTACCTCCCACACAAACGGGATCATGGGCTTTGAGAAATAATATGACGATAACTCACCACAAGCATGACCTATCGAAATGAATTTTTGCACATAAAGATTTCTATATAGAGCACACTTCCGCACCAAATTTAGTTTTATTTGGGAATCTGGTGCAGGGTATCCAAAGTTCGACACAGCCAAACTTAACATTTTTTACTTGTTTTAAATATCATCGTCATATTTTTAAAGGTTCATGAGATTTAGTCTTTTTAAGTTTTGGGTGGTGAGGAGCTGCTACGCCCCTGGTCAAATTTTACCATAACGAAGTCTATAATTATTTTCTAGTCTTTGATTTTATTCAATTTAAATTTTGTAGCACTCGTTTTATTGCTTTGGCCATAATTTCCAAAGTAAAGAGGGCGTGGAGCCTCCCACCTCTCTGCGGAATGTTTTTCGATTCATGCCAACATCATATCTTCCAAATATCATGGTCTTATCTCCATTAGTTGATGAGATATTGTCTTTTTAAGTTCAGGGTTGAGTGGGCGGTGCCACCACCCCTTATCCAATTTTATAAGAGTATCCAATCCATTAACTTATCCAATTTTATCATAAAATAGTCTTGAATAACTTCTTAGTCATTGGTTTTATTATCCTGTTAAAATTGTATAACGATGAGTCCATTACTTTGGCCTTAAATATGATCTTTTAAAAGGGGGCTTGTAACCGCCCACTTTTCTTCCGGGATGTGTTTCCATCTATGCCAACAGCATATGTGACGCGCGAAAATAGAAAGGGGCCTAAGGTTAAAAACCAGTTTTGTTCAGGAGAGCCATTTTAAAGATTAGGTCCCTTTCTATTTGCGCTTAGAATCGTCGACTTCACTTTTATAAAACGCGCATGTCTCTGGAAGGGAAAACTTTTGGGGCATGGGATCGGTCTCATTCGATGCTCAGATGTTGTCCACATCAAAAAAAAAGTGAAAAGTTGATGAAATGTTTTGTTCAGGAGAGTCATTTTAAAGATTAGGTCCCTTTCTATTTGCGCTTAGAATCGTCGACTTCACTTTCATAAAACGCTCATATCTCTGGGAGGGAATACTTTTGGGGCATGGGATCGGTCTGATTCGATGCTCAGATGTTGTCCACATCAAAAAAAAAGAAAATTGATTTTTTTTTACCCTTAGTTCCTGTCACATATGTTCCAGCCTCATATCTTAAATAGTTCATGAGATTTTGAATTTTTATGTTAATAATTTAGAATTATTGCAGAGTTCGACCCATTCCTTGTTAGAGGAAAAATTTTACCTTTAACCGATCTGGCCCATTTTCAATACCAATCGTCCTAATCCATTTGCACATGTTTATGGAAAATTTCAGCCGTTTAGCTCTAAAGGTGAGACCTGCTGTTTGCTTTCTACAGACAGACGGACATGGCTAGATCATCTTGGAAAATTACGACCATTTAGAATATTTATACTTTATGGGGTCTCCGACCAGTATTTCGAGCTGTGGGGTTATAAAATATAAGTCCTGTTATACCCTGCACCACACATTTGTACAGAGTTTTATGACTTAGATCGATTTTTCTAACACTTTAAAGAATGGAGGTATACCCTATTTAAAGTGTTACTGTGTCCCCGAGTAATAGGGAAATTTTTTTTGGCCCACAGGATCCCTAGGCCCAGTGACCACGCCCAGATTTTGGGGCGTTAAATACCTTACAGTTACAAGTTCCAAGCATGACTATTTTAGTTACTGTTTTTTGAGTTACATTGTTAAAGTTTAGTTAGATTATTAAAGTTATGTAGTGGAAAAGTCAAGAGAGATTTTTCCTTATTTGTCCATTTTCCATTTTCAATAAGGAAGGCAGGACATGGCTTTATCGTCTAACAATTTAACTACGATCAATGGTATGTATTTATTTTCTATCAATATTACAGAGTTTGGTATTATTTACAAGCTTTTGAGTTTTTATCTTATAGATATTTCAACAAATAATTACATTTAAAATGTTGACATATAAATATATTTCAAAAAAGGATAGGGAAAATATAGTAAAAAACCTATAATTAATATCAGAAAAATTATTAATAAGAAGTTTTGGAATCAACCGCTAAATCAGTCTATAATTGTATATAGAATGAGTTAATTATTGATCAATCAAACTTCTCAGATGTACGTAATTAGACCTTCTGCATTTTTCGTTGAATGTCAGTCATGTCATTTACGAGGGCGGTTCGGAAAGTTCTTATCCTATCAATGAAAGAGAATAGTTAGTTTTTCAAAAATATTTTTATTTTTCAATATAATCTCCTGAAACTTCAATACACTTAGTCCAACGCTTATCTAGCAATTCTATCCCTTGATTATAATAGTTTTCCTCAAGGTCTTCAAAATAGTGGTTTACAACTGTAATTGCATCTTCATTTGAAGTGAAACGCTTGCCAGCAAGGAATTTTTTTAGATTTGGGAACAGGTAAAAGTCACTGGGAGCTAAATCAGGAGAATAAGGTGGGTGGTCAAGCAACTCGTACTTTAATTCGTTGATTTTAGCCATTGTTAAAACACTCTTGTGCGCTGGTGCGTTGTCTTGATGAAAAATTATTTTTTTGTGTTGTAAGCCAGGACGTTTTTCTCGAATTTGTACATTTAATTGATCTAAAAGGTTGCAATAGTACTCTGTATTTATTGTTTTACCCTTTTGCAGATAGTCAATCAATAAAATACCTTTGAAGTCCCAAAAAACCGTTGCCATAATCTTACCAGCCGATTGAATTGTTTTTGCCTTCTTTGGGGTACTTCCTCCAGCTTCAGTCCATTGTTTGGATTGTTCTTTGGGGTACTTCCTCCAGCTTCAGTCCATTGTTTGGATTGTTCTTTTGTCTCTGGAGTATAGTGGTGTTTCCATGTCTCATCAACAGTTATGAAACGACGCTTAAAATCCATTTTATTTCGCTGAAAACGATCCAAACAAGCTTGAGAAATGTTCATTCTTATGCGTTTTTGGTCGACTGTTAACAAGTCCGGCACCCATCTTGCAGAAAGCTTTTTCATCTGTAGTTCTTCATGCAAAATTAAATGGACTCGATCATTTGAGATGCCCATGATATTAGCTGTTTCACGCACTTTTATTCGTCGATCATTTAATACCATATCATGCACTTTGGCTACAATTTTTGTTGTTGTTGCTGTTTTTGGACGTCCACTACGTGGTTCATCTTCAATGCTTGTACGACCACGTTTAAATTCAGCAACCCAATTTTTTACTGTTGCATATGAAGGAGCACTTTCACCTAACACATTCACCATATCATTATGAATTTCTTGTCCCGATAAACCTTTTTATGTAAATATTTAATGACACCACGCATTTCTAATTTTTCCATTGTAAAAAAAGCGCGGATGCTTCTTTTGTGAACACCTGAACAAAATTTAACATGTGTTCATAGCAGAGATGGAAGTTTCCAAAGGCTAAGAAGTTTCCGAACCGCCCTCGTATTAAGATGTGAATCGTTTTCTGTCTAGACCTTCTATGCAATTCTTCAGTGGAGAATCTTTTTGGCAAATTGTATATAATTTTCAAGTTTTTATTCTGTATAACTTGCAAAGGTTTCTTGTGTGTTTTAGCACAATTTGGCCAGATCGGACACCCTTACATCAGAATTGGTCTGATGCACCTTCTATATAAAAACAGTTTATTCCTGAGATTAAGTTTAGACTTTCTGTTCAAAAGAGGAAAAAGTGCACGTCCGCATTTTGACATACAGAATATAAGTGTGCTCTAAACGTCAGTTTCTGAACCAGGATAATTTCCAGATATTTAATCTCCTTCGAAAACTCTAATTCCCTCCCTTGAACTCTGAGCCTCTGAGTTGGAATTCTTTTTGGAGATTTATTGAATGGAAAAACTATTGCCTGAGACTTATCCTCATTTATCTTTATTTTCCAATTTGTAAAATATTTGCTAGCTGAACAAAGTGTCTTTCGCATACGCTTGACTATTGCATTAGAAACCTTACCACTGTATATAAATGCGCTGGCATCAGCGTAAAACGCTACGTCATTTCCCACTGGAAGTTTGAAGTCTGGAAGTTTGAACTTCCCACTGGAAGTTTGAAGTCTGAGTGTATAGACTATATAATAATGTAGATAAAACTGACCCCTGAGGAACTCCAGCAGGAATATTCTTTGAGGCGGATTGTTCTCCATTGACTTCGACAATGAATTTCCTGTCCGTAAGAAAGCTTTTGATTAATTTGATTAAATACATTGGACATTGCATTCTATGAAGCTTGTATAACCATTGTGCCAGATAGAGTCAAAAGCCTTCTCAATATCCAAAAAGAGTATTCCTGTAGAATGACGCCGGTCCTTATTGCGTCAATGATATAAACTATGGTCCAACCATAATGCGCAATGTTAATTGTAAATCACACCTTATGGTCAAGATTTGTCCCAACCTTACTTGACATTTCTTTGTCTCAGTGTTTGACAAATTCAGCACAATTGAGCAGCGCGTTAAAATTGTTGAAGCCTTTAACGAAAATCGAAATAAATTTCGTGATTTTTGTGGTCAACATTATCGACCAAATGTGTCCACAACTGGGAGAATTGTGGCCAAATTTTAACAAACCTGGTCTGTATTGAATGTTACCAGCATACTATCCTAGTTTGTCCTGCGGAAAACATTGATTTTGTTCGCGATAGTGTGGCATAAGAGCCGACAGCCTCGACTGGTGAATGGTGTTCGCTATCGCGACGGACTTCTTGTGGCCAAACATTGAGGATATGGACCTGGACGATAGTGGTTCCAACGGAATGATGCCACTTGCCACAAGGCCAACGAAACAATAGCTCTTTTGCGCGAGAAACTCAAAGGCCGTGATATACACTACATAGGGTATTGCGCGGTGTTGCAAACGTAATGTCAAATTGAAAATACAAACCTTCCTATGATGTTGAGTACACAAACAAAAAGAAGTCTCGCCAAATAATGGGGTTGTTATACTCGACACAACAACAAAAATCAAATGAATTTTTCATGAGTTCGACAATGCGGGCTATTCGATCAGTTCGGTCAAATTTATAATACTTGTAAAAAAGTTTACGTATATGTGACGCGCAAAATAGAAAGGGACCTGAGGTTAAAAACCAGTTTTGTTCAGGAGAGCCATTTTAAAGATTAGGTCCCTTTCTATTTGCGCTCAGAATCGTCGACTTCACTTTCATAAAACGCGCATATCTCTGGGAGGGAACACTTTTGGGGCATGGGGCGGTCTGATTCGAAGCTCAGATGTTGTCCACATCAAAAAAAAGAAAAAAATGGAAATTGATATTTTTACCCTTAGGTTCCTTTCTCTATGCGCTGTCACATATAGCAACCATCACTTTTCTCTGCGTGTTGGTCCAATGAACTAACGTTATTAAGATTAGTTGTAATATATGGCTTCTAAAGCTTAAAGCAAAAATCGGTCAAAGATATGTGTGGGAGCTTTATCTAAATCTGAACCGGTTTTATACAATGCCAATTTTTGGTCCAAAAAACCAACATGTGCCAAATTTCATTATGATCGGACGGCAATCGTGACCTGTAGTTTACTTACTAGCTTAAGTTGGACGGACGGAGGGACACACAGACAGACTGACATCGTTAAATCGAATCAGCTAGTGATTCCGAGCCGATCGGTACTCGTAGAGGTGGGTCTAGCGTAAACATTTTTGTTAGTTACACACATTTACCATAAACGTAACTTTTACTTGTAAAAAAAACTTAAAGTCATACGTGGCAGACGGACTATGACGAAAAATTGTTTTTGGTCCCAATTTAGCCATACTGTGAAGCTAATGATATATTTAAATTTGCGACAACATTTTAATATTTTTGGTGAAATCGGTTGAACATTTACATGTGGGAGCTATATCTTTATCTGAACCGATTTTCTCTTATTTGAACAGCGCCCATCATTGGCCCCAAAAACTTACTCGTGCATAGTATCTTCAAGATTGGATGTAAAAAAATTCGGATGAACATATATGTGCAAGCTAAATCAAAAACTGAACCAGATTCCAGAAAACAAACGAGTGACAAATTTTATCAAGATGTAATATGTGACTTCAAGATCTGCAGACATAAAATCTGAAGAACATTCATTAACGCATGGAAGCCATAGCTAAATCTGAAACGATTTTCTTTAATTTCCTTCCTTAAACTTTGTCATGCTAATATTCATTAAGATTGTATGTAAGATGTGGACTTTAGAGCTTAAAACATAAAATCCCATTCCTGTCAAACTTCATGAAAATCGGACAACAATTGCGAGCTGTATGCAGTTTGATTACATGCTTTTGATGGATGGTCGGTCGGGCAGACGGACGGCCAGACAGGCATCGTTAAATAAAATCAAAAGGTGATTATACGTCTATCGGTATGCTGGTAGTTCCAAACATTTGCCATGAAAGAGTGATACAGGGTAAAAATATTCGGCCTCAGAGAGTAGCACAGGGTAAAACAATAAAATTTCGTCACGCATACGAATATAACATTAATAATACGACGGCTCCTATATATGTGACAACGCATAGAGCAAGGGACCTAAGGGTAAAAAAAATCAATTTTCACTTTTTTTTTGATGTGGACAACGTCTGAGCATCGAATGAGACCGATCCCATGCCCCAAAGTGTTCTCTCCCAGAGATATGCGCGTTTTATGAAAGTAATGGTACACCATAGATTCACATATTTAAATCTTTAAAATGGCTCTCCTGAACAAAACTGGTTTTTACCCTTAGGTCCCTTTCTATTTTGCGCGTCACATATATTTATTTTTGGCCTAATAATGAAAATGGCCTAACTCCACTCCGATTGAGACACCTCCAAAACATGGTTTTTGAGCGCTTCAATAGCATCTTCTGGCGATGAAAATCGTTGACCACGCATTTTTTTCGTGATGTGCGAAAATAAAAAGAAGTCATTGGGTGACAAGTCAGGGCTGTACGGCGGATGACCCATCCATGCGACGTTTTTGCCGGTCAAAAAGGCGCTGGTTTGAGCCGATGTTTGAGAGCTCGCATTGTCATGGTGCACAATGATTCGTCTTCTCTTGTTCGTTTTACGAATTTCTCCGAAGACTTCAGGCAGACAAATTGTGGTGTACCACTCAGAATTGATCGTCCTATGTTGCTCAAGCGGAACAGTGGCCGTATGACCAGTTTTGCCGAAGAAACAGGCGACCATTTGCTTCGAGGTGCTTCTTCGACAAACAACTTTCGTTGGATTTGGCTCGTCTTCGAAGACCCACACGGTCGATTGCTGTTTTGTTTCGGGCTCATACGCATAGATCCATGATTCGCCACCTGTGACGATCTTATAAACGTTTTTTAAAGCACCGCGATCGTATTTTTTCAAAATTTCTTTGCACCAATAAAATTGTAAGCTGTTTACATTAGATAATATTTGTACGCTTGCTTATGATCGTACTTTTCCACATGGTGATAATGGCCAGTGGTAGGAGCAGCCCGCACACACCAGAAATGTGTCACTTTTCGAGTACTTAGGATGAATACCAGCCTAAGGGATGTACATATGATATTGAAAATTGTATTGTATATTTTTTTATTGAATATTTGGCCTCCGCTTTGATTTGTAATCTTTGCAGGAGGTTTTACTAGATGACTTGAAATATTTTCAACATTTGTTATAATCACTTTTTGTATAAATAAAATTTAGTATCTTATAATTGATCAAACGTGAATGACGTGTGTTTCACTCAAACCGTTTTTGACGACCTTCACCTTTGAGCGAGCGTCGGCCACGATTGAATTCATTAAACCACAGTGCTATAGGATGGTGCTCCATCGCCATACAAAGATTTAAGTTCATCGATGCACTCTTGTCGTGATAGTCCACGTCGTTAGTTGTGAAAAATGATCGCACGAAAATGTTCACGAGTTAATTCCATTTTTTTTGCCAAATTGATATTTTCAAGTCACTGTAAACAGCACAAATAATGGTCGTACGTCAAAACGTTCTGAGTACGTTTATGCTAAAAAATTTCAAACTTTCCAATGGCAATGTCAGATGGCGCCAGGCAAAATGCAGAAATATATTTAGCAACCCTTGTATGACGGTTCGAAAAATAAGTTCTTTCGGACCTAAACGGAACCTTTTAAAATTTCCCAATAATCATTATGAGCTCTAACTTTTAATATTTTTCAAAATACTGGCCCTAGAAACGTAAAAATGGACCCCTTGCAACAAAGGATTTTTGGGTACTCAGAATAAGACATCAATTTTACAATTTGGATTAATTTGAAGCCTTGACCTATAGACCAAGAAGCCCTGTCGTAACGACTTCCGTCGAACATGGACTAATCATTAACAACCATATCTCCGAACAATTTCAAAGCCATACTCGAACACAAAATCTTTGAAGAGAGTAAAATTTGCCTAGCAGCTAGCATATCTCTGGACATATTTAAGATATTTAGACCTCTCAATAAGTGTTATTACGAAAAAGTGAAATATTCATTGAACAGGGATTAAACCGGCTCAAGACCTCTTGCTTCTATATTTAAATAGAAGATAAGTGTGGAATCTTTATTGTTCATTCGTAAAGACATTTTATGGCATTCATTTTTGGAATATAATTTCCATCAATCGTTGGCAACTGTATTATGGAAATGAACGTTCAGTGAGAAACGGGAAGATCCGCTGCTTTCGAGCAAAATTGTGTTCAGTAGTGGGGCCCATTTCTGGCGCAACGCCAATAAACTACACACAGAAAATAGATTTGTTGCCACAACCAAATTGTTAGCCAACCGAATGCTGGTGGTTGCACGTACTATTCGTGAATATCTTCGTTATAACCGAATGTTGATCTGACAGTATCGGTTGAAAAGGCAAAGTGTCGGTTACACTAACTAATTAAGACCACTATTTGAATTTTCATGTATTGATTGTTGTAATGGATTGTTGGTTATAAGAACTCCGCCAAGAGACTCTAATTGATTATTGGTTATAAGTACTCTGACAAATCTGTTGTCATTACCACGAATATTTATTAACTGGACAACTGGTTAAATTTTATGTTTTCGGTTATCTGACCGAAAAAAAACATTTATTTTTAAATTTTATATTTAACAATTTGAAAATATTTATTCTGTTACTCGTATTTAAAGTATGCGCCGGTTTTTTTTAAACGTGGTTTTTACTTTCGAGTCTAATAAAGTTTGTTCGAGTATGCACAAGTGGAACGATTTTTGCATCAAATTGTTTTAATGGATCAAAAAATTTAATTTGGGTTTAAAGTGTCTAAAATTTTAAGATAAAGCTGAAATATTTTGAAATATTTGCCAGCATATCATACTGCCTTCTTAGAAGGCACAACTTTAACCGTACCATGCCATCTATACCCATCGTATCGATGGTAGCCGCATTTTTTTCTGTAAACATGTGTTGTGTTTGAGAGTTGGTTCGCATTTCAGTTCAAACCGAAAAGATGCGTTTTTTTCGTTACGAGAGGAATTTTTATTTTGTTAGTCTCGTCGGAGATTGGTGTCGTCGTTAGTACGAGTATGAACAGGCTGGCTGGCTGACTGACTGACTGGCAAACTGTTTTTGCTTTATTCACTGGCAACCGCCAGGGTGCCAGGCTGCCTCACTGGCTGGTTTGACTGGCGGTCTAGCGATGATGTTGCCGCGATAATGATGAAGTGGTATACGTTGACATTGTTAAGTGTTAAGGCTACGCCTGTCATTTTCGTTGTTTTTTTATGCTGTTGGCCCCATAGCAAATGCTGAAATGATGTGGAAGAACTGCATTTGAACTGTTTGATTTTTACATTGCACATTTTTGTGTAATATTTTTCAGTTTTTCCTCACTCCTTTTTTTGTGTGAATCTTTTGCCTTGTGAATTGATTTAACATGACACTATCGCTAGGTGGATATGAAATCACCGGTGCTATCTATCTGTATACTCGTAGCAATAGATGGCATGACATGCCATAGATTGTGGTCGAGAAGAGTTAAGAAGATCATTAAAGCATGATTAGTGTAAGAAATGGCGGAGTCTATGCTTTGATTTCCAGATAAATTGATTTTCATGCATACAATTCCATATGTGACAGCGCATAGAGAAAGGGATCTGAGGGTAAACAAAACAATTTTCACTTTTTTTTTTGATGTGGACAACATCTGAGCATCGAATGAGACCGATGCTATGCCCCAAAAGTGTTCCCTCCCAGAGATATGCGCGTTTTATGAAAGTGAAGTCGATGATTCTAAGCGCAAATAGAAAGGGACCTAATCTTTAAAATGGCTCTCCTGAACAAAACTTTTCATCAACTTTTCACTTTTTATTAATGTGGACAACATCTGAGCATCGAATGAGACCAATCCCATGCCCCAAAAGTGTTCCCTCCCAGAGATATGCGCGTTTTATTAAAGTGAAGTCCACGATTCTACACCAAAGATACACGTATTTAAATCTTTAAAATGGCTCTCCTGAACAAAACTGATTTTTACCCTTAGGTCCCTTTCTATTTTGCGCGTCACATATGTACGATTTGCGGTTGTTGTGGAAAATTCTTGTATTGTTGGGAGAATGGCAGTTAACTGCCAGTTTCAGAAAGTCAAACTTTTGCTTCCGATCGATTGATATTCGACAATCAGCTGACTTTGATTTCACTAACAACTATCAAAAACGAAATCATTTCAATACAAATTGTAACTTCTGTCTTGTAGTGTTTGACAAATATCAAAATCAGTCCCTTCTTTTTTATTGTCGTGTTGGCTGTGTGTAAATAAAATAAAATCGAAAACTGCTGAAATTAAATAGTACGGAAATAGCTTTCAAAACCCATATGAAATTAACGGGGTATATTTAGTTCTACTATTGAAATGGGTGTGTTCAATGTTGTAACAGTATTTTTGTCCCTACTAAGTAGTTTTTCTTTAAAATGTTTTAATTACAATCGATATTACTACAAGATGAAATGCTTTCCTTTATAGCATCCACTTCCGTTATTGGCGAGAGAAATCATCTAAAATAGGAAATAAAGAAGTATTTCGACGCACAACTGTATGACTATTGATGTTGTATTATCCTGAACATTTTATTTTGGAATTTCCCGGTGTGAGCATAAATATCTAATAATATCCTAAATATTCCAGCAACAAATTCTTCCTCATATTTTTTTTCCTGCGCAGGGGCACTTATAACTGCAAAGAGAATATCATTGAATACAAATATCGTTAAGCTTTATTTTAGTCGCGGCTAGTGAAAAACGGATCGACTGCAGCCTGCTTGGAGGCGCCGCCGCTTATTTTGACGCCAGCCGCCGACCAAAGGTTCTAGGCTCTGTGCTCTGGCTCCGGGTTCCATGGACTACACCAATGGGCCCAATGACCACGCCCATTTGTGGGGCGTTTAAACCCTTACAACTTCCAAGCATAACTATTGTTTTTATTACATACTCGTAATTACACTCCTTTAGTAGAAAAGTAATAAATAGACCATGAAAGGGGAACTTTTGACCGATTTCCATTACATACCAACCGATTTGCAACCATGAGACATATACCTTGTAAATAATAAGCCTCTAGCTGTTTTCGTTTGAACTGAATCGTGGCTCCAACAGGTATTTTACAGGGTCGCAAATAAATATTTCTAGATGTTTTCTGTAAACAAAAAAAAAATATATTATTATAAAGGGTGTGTTCTTCAGACGTGTGGTTTTCAATCCAGCAACACTTTTTTCGGAGTTGGTCTTTTTGACAGCTGTCACTGGATTTATGCTGTAGACGACGACATGCCATACAGCCAACGAAACAATCAATTTAATGGAGGAATCTTTTGGTGAGCGCATTATCTCTTATCGTGGGCCTGTGGCGTGGCCTCCAAGATCGTGCGATTTAATAACGCTGGACTATTTTTTGTGGGTTTGAAGCTTTGGAAGAAAAAATTCGGCACGTTATTGCGGACATACGGCCCCAAATGCTGCAGAAAATTGTGATTTTCGGCTGGAATTTATTCAAGCCAGCCACTTGCCCTAAATCATTTTTTTTAAATATAATGTCAAAATATTATCTTTATAATAAGGAAATCTTGGCCATAACATTAAATTATTTGCGTTTTTTTTCTTCATGCAAACCACACGTCTAAAAAAAAAGCAGTACTACAATGGAGTGAAGTTATAGCGTTAGCCACCCCCTTATCAATATTTCAGTCTTATACGAGGGTTGCTATTTATATTTTGGGTTCGGCAATAAAAACACAGCAATTTATAATTGGAAATGGTTTTTATTGTTTTTCATAATATTCCTCTTTAAGATAAATACACTTTTGCATGTGTACAAACCAATTTTCGAAGCCCTTTTTTTCACTCCGATTGAGACATCTCCAAAATATGATTTTTGGACGCTTCAACAGCTGCTGAGGGCAATGAATAAACGTTGACCACGCATTTTTTCTTGATGCTAGGAAATAAGAAGAAGTTATTGGGTGCCAAATCAGGGCTGTACTGTGGATGACTCATCAATTCCAATTCTTAAGTAGTCAAATAGCTGATCGTTTCAGCTGATGTGTGAGAGCTCGCATTGTCGTGATGCAAAATGATCCCTTTTCTCCTATTATTTTTCCTGATTTCTTCGAACACTGCTGGCTAACAGATGGTTGTATACCACTCAGAATTGACCGTCCTGCGTTCCATTAAAGGCACTGTGGTAACATGGCTGGTTTTATCGAATAAAAACTCAATCATTTGCTTCGATGTACTTCTGCCATGAACAAATTTTGTTAGATTTGGCTCGTCTTGAAAGACCCATACGGTCGATTGCTGTTTTGTTTCGGGTTCATATGCAAAGATCCATGATTCGTCACCTGTGACAGTGTTTTACACTGCCTTTGAGCTACCGCAGTTATACTTTTTCAACAGCTCTGCACCAATCCATCCATACGAGCCTTTTTTTAGCATTCTTCCAATTATGTGGGATCCAACGAGAACAATTTTTTTTAACGGCCAAATGAACATGCAATATCTTATTGATGCTTGTCATACTAATGCCCAAGGATGCCTCAATCTCACGGTTTGTCATATGTCGGTCTTGCTTAATCAGTTCATGCACAGCATCGATGGTTTCTGGCAAAGTGACCGAAGTTGGACGTCCTTCACGATATTCAACCTGGAGCGAACGGCATCGAAGACTCAACTCTTGGTACCAGCGATTAACAGTGGTTTTTGATGGTGCTTCATCGCCAAAAGTCGAAACAAGTTGATTTAAATACTCTTGTCTCGATAACCCACGCCGAGAATGATAAAAAAATCATCGCACGAAAATGTTCACGGGATAATTCCATTTTTAGACTGAGATGAATTTTTCAACACACTGTAAACAGAACAATTCGCCCTCAAATGACAAAACGATCTTAGTGAAGTTATGCTTCAATATGTCAAAGTTGCCAATGGAAGTTTCAGTTTGCATCTGGGAACACTAGTATTGTCAGGACCCGAAATATAAATAGCAACCCTTATTATAATTTTCTCAAAATTATGAAAACACCCTATATAGGTAACAAATTAAGTTCAACCTTACTCAGACTCCAGGCAAAGGCGCGAATCTTCTGAATACGAGAGTGGTGTAGGGAATCTCACAGTAGACTTAGTCCAATTTAACATCTGTTTCGATTGTATTAAGGATCGAATTTAACAATGGCCTTAAATCACACTAAAAATAAATTCAAAAAATAAATCCTTGAGTTTGGAACAAATTGCCCTTCTTTGTCTTGCACGCGACTAATACGTTCATAATGGATTACGCTTCCATTGCCATTTTGATATCTTCTTCTGCCCACGTATGCAAATAAAAACCGAGGAAACATGGAATTTTACAAATGCCGATATAAGAACTTTAATGTCAATACTGAACGTTTTCCTCGTGAGCAGAATTTCTGTGCTGGTCTTCATGATTGAAGAAAATTATACCCTTGCAGTGCAATATCTTTGTCTAATATCAGTAATCATTACATATTACCCAAGTATTGCCCAACGCCCCCCTACTATCATTAAGAAACATCTTTGGCTAACTTTACAACAACGTAAAACAACAACAAAAATAATAAATACATATATGGGTGTTTCCCCTTAAGTCATAGTCCTTGTAATACAATCAGAGGGGGCTTTTTGTTTTCGTGCAAAGACCCATATGCAAAGGGCATGTGTTGTTGTGCCAGCGATAAAGTTTAACACACCTTCAACATCCTCCGATGGATGGGCGGACGGACGGACGGACGGTCGGATGAGTGGACGGACCAACTCATGTCTTGTGGTTAAGTTAAGCTTATTACAATCATTGGCATTTATTTGCAATTTTCCAACAATTGTTATTTGTTTTGTGCCGTTGTCGGTTGTTCTCAAGTGGACGTTTGTGGCCGTTCGTCGTTTTCTGTGAATAGATTTTCTTGTGGTGGAACATCTCAGTGTGCGCTTTAAAGCCCCTTGGGTGGTTCGTACTCAAACCCCAATGACTTTGGTTGGCCACGAAAGGAAAGCAATCCTTTTTTCTTTAGTCTTCCTCTCTCTCTCTCTCTCTCTCTCTCTCTCCGACTGTGCTCTATGTTCTGTAATTTGGTTGATGATGTGGTTTTTTCTTTTGCATATTCACTCGTTTGCCTTCAGACCTTCATAATTTTTAAATGGCATTCTCTTCGCCTTTTTTCTGCACAGTTTTTTGTACCAGCTTGCTGTGGCTCTGGACTTATGGTTAGTTATGAATGGTATATATCGCTAAATATGTATGTTGATATGTGCATATGTTTGCCTTTCATTCGGATTTTGTCTTCAATATTATAACATCTTAAGTGTTTTATGGCTTTAGGCATTTCTTTCTGCAAGATTTCATTGTAATCATGCTACATGCAGCGTTCGGGAATTGTAGGTTCAATATTTTCGAAAAAGATTTTCCCCAGTTAAGAAAGAAAAGGATAAATGCTACCTTAAAAGAATCATTTACTGGCTTTATAGCTGGCTGCAAATTGTAGATTCTTTTCAGTAACTATGAGAAATATCGTGCAGGGAGTTTAAAATTTTAACTAAATGAAACTACAGTTTTTATACTCTCCGCTATACTATGGAATGTACACCCAGAGAATGAGTCACTTTCTGCTGCCATAACCGAATATTAATACTCCTGATCAGGGTTACAGTTGAAAAATTTCAAAGAGTCGCACAAAAAGGGGGATTAATTTAAAAAAAAAGTGGCTAAAAAATAGGGTATTTTTCATAAAAAAAAGTAGCAAAGTTTTTGTAAGCTAATTTTATTAAAACAATACATTTAAATTAAATAAGAAAAGCAACAAACAACGCAGTAAAAACTCAGCTCCATGAAATGAGAGGTAAAATACACATTCAAACTAAAAAACAATTTAATATCCGATCCTCATGTACCCTCCACTATACGATAATATAGTAGCAAAATATGCTTTAATTGTAGTTCCCATATGTCTACTTAGTACACGCATAAAAAAAGTATGGTTGGGGGGACAATATCCGAAGAGGATCATACATTTGTTGGGTATATGTTGTGGTACAACAATATTATGATCCTCACAACAATAGTATGATTCACACATAACCATACTATGATCTCCACAATCATAGTATGGTTCACCCACAACCATACTATGATCCTCACAACAATAGTATGATTTAACCAATCCCCAAATTTATTTATTAAGATTCGGTAATGTTGTTATTCAAAAATAGAGATTTTTATCAAACAAGTTATATTGAATTGCATTACCTTAAGTTAATAGCCAGAATTGAGGCCATATTTTATTGAACATTCCATTCAAGAAACAAAAATATATATTCCAACGGCAGTTAAAAATACTTTTAGTTCCCAGCAGGGGTGAATGCTACTTCACCATCCGTAGACCCCTTAAGTGCAGGCAGATTTTAAATAAACGAGAACCATTCGGTATTAGAGTATTTCACTGAACAAAGAAAACACAAGAAAATTCCCTCGAACAACCTTGCGATTGTTGTTTTTTTTTAATGGACAACAACATTTCACTGTATCGTGTGCAAATGTGTTTTTTTTTGTATATCAAAAAAAAATACGCGCACACAAACACGTATGCTTTATAAAACCTATTATGTTCATCGTCGCAACCATACTGTATGATTGCCGTAATCATAGTATTATTAACATAAATATTAAACAACAATACTATTGTTGCACCAACCATGTTTATATGGTTGCTTCAACCATATTTTCATTTCTAAATTTGGCAATAATACTATTGTTACATTTCAACAATAGTAATATTGTCGCAATCATACTGTTGTCAAAATGAAATTTTATTGTAGAGAATATATTATTGTTGCGGTGACCATAGTGTAACCATATCTTTTCTCTGCATGTAGGGACATAAATACTGTTACAACATAATAGTAGAACTGAACAAACCCCGTTAATGTCATATGGGTTTTGAAAGCTAACCTCAATAGCGTTAGTCTGTAACGGGATTTTAAAATTTTTTCAACTTGCATCATGGACTGGTCAGATAATGAGAACCGTATCCCTGTAATAGCGCAAGTGTGAAATGAAAAAAAGCGATATTTTCAAAACGCTCCGGCCACTAGGGTTTAGCCGCACGTTCGTCTTCCGATGCATAAAACTGTTTGAGGAGACTGGAGATGTAAAAGACCGCCACCGGTCGGGTCGCCCACGCTCTGTTCGCACACCGCATGTCATCAAAGCCGTTAAATCAAGAATTCACAGAAATCCGCTCCGAAAACAATAAATCATGGCCCGTGAGATGAATATCACGCAAAAGTCCAAGGGCTTTCAAACGACTTACCAAACATTTATTGACTGCAGCTTTAAAAAAAATAGGATTGAAAAATGCAAACATCTTTTGGTGAAGAACGCTGATAACTTGCACCGGTGAAAAAATGTTTACCGTTCAGGAAAAATTTAACAAGCAAAATGATAGAGTGTATCTTTGGAAGCATCTGAACTCATTCCAAGGGTGGAAAAGGGTCATCAACCAGCTTCAGTCATGGTTTGGTGGGGTGTCTCTTACGATGTGTTCACTGACCTGCATTTCTGCGCACAAGGAGTCAAAACATTGGCCAAAGTTTACCAAGAAACCGTTTTGAAAGCTGTTGTGAAGCCTCTTAACAATTCCCTGTTCCAAAACCAGCCATGGACTTTCCAGCAGGATTCTGCGCCGGCCCGTAAGGCTGAAACGTCCCAGGCCTGGCTTCGAAACAATTTGCCAGCGTTCATTTCCTTGTTTCATTTCCTCTGAAAGCATGGCCCTCAGAATGGCAGTCCAGATTTGAAGCCATTGGATTAAAAATTGTGGACAGTTTAAGAGGTCAAGGTTTGTCACAATACAAAGATACCCCAACATTGGATCTCTTCAGACTGCTTTGGTTCGAGCTGTGGCCAATTTTCCAATGGACGAGGTTCGGATTGGCCAGTGCGATTTAAGGCGTGTGTAAAGGTACAAGGCGACCATTTCGAATAAGTAGATTCTTTTTGGATACAATATACATCAATAAATATATTAAAAAATATTTGGTCCGAAAACATTCAGTACTTTTTATTTTACAGCATAAAACGTGTGTAACAGTATTTATGTCCCTACTAAGTATATTCAGTTACTGATTATATCTCTAAATGGAAGATTTTAGTAAATTCTGCTGCATTTTTCTTTACCATGAAAAGGAAAAGTATTTTTCTGCCGCACTCCAAGATAAAGATTGCCACTGCGGATATTGATTGGGGTGCGAATGTAAAATATCTTTGAGTTATTTTGCATATAAAACTGATTTTTAATGACCATTGGATAAAATGCCAATCCCGACTATGTATGCTTTAATAAACCATAATTCACACCTCACCAACGATAATTAGATGTTTATATTTAGACTTTATCCTCTTTTACGGCACTTAGTAAGGCGTGAAGTATCGGATACCTCATCAAACGACTCCAGTATGTCAAAATGAACTTCTATCAGGAGCAGCGTTACCGTTGTGCGACTAAAGTGGTAATTTGAGCCTTTTTCGAAGCCATGCGACTAAAACTGCCCCTTTTTTAATAAAACCCATTTTGTCCGTTACTTTCAGTTTGTGTTTGAAAGCTGTTCAAAACATAAAAGCTCGTAGATTTTGTTAAAAATGGAAAAAAATGAATTTCGAGTGCGCATTAAACATTAATTTTTGCTGAAAACCCGTCAATCAAACCAAGGAAAAGCTTGATAAATACTATGGGGACACTACACCATAGATTTCAATGGAAACAAGTGGTTGACTTTCGATGTGGTCGCACAAGTACAAATGACGCCGAACGTTCTGGGAGGCTAATTGAGCTCAATACACCCAACAATGTCGAAAAAATCAACGATTGTTGATGCCATACGCATTTCATATGTGTGGTTTCGATTTTACATGCTCAGTTGGGTTTAAGAAAGCTGTCAACAGGATGAGTGCCGCGATTACCATTTCATCAAGATAATGCACAAGTGCACACGTACGCAGACTCAATGGTTAGGAAGTGGTACCTCAGATTCTTAGGATTTAGCCCCCAATGACTATTTCCAAAGCTATAGAAATGACTCAGTAGAAAGAGATTTAGCTCCAACAATGAAATTATTGGGCAAACAAATGCCTATTCTATGGACTTCGAAGAATCCTATTTTTGAAGGGATACAAAATTGAAGAAACGTTGGACTAAAAGCATTGAGCTAGAAGGAGATTATGTTGAATAATAATATTTTTTTTGCCAAAAAAAACTGTTTTTTATTCGAAAACTCACGGAATTACTGATCTGCACTCGTATATTGACTATATATTTTTTTTAATTAACCAACTCTCAAGGGATGCCCCCTATACATGCGGTACATTGCGTCGGCGAGTGGAGAGTAAAGGATTGGAGCGGGGAAGAGGGAGCAATGTTTATTGAAACTTGCTTTGAACTTCTGAATGTTGCAATTAGTCAGAAACACATTTGCCGGAAGTCCATTCCACATAAGGACTGTACGAGCGAAAAACTAATTTGATCTGTAGTGTATAGTGCGGGTAGTGTATAACGGGTGTGAATTCTTTAAAAGTCGCGTATCCCTGCCAAACATCCTCAACTCAGGAATAAGGCGACGGATGTCTGATGAGCACACACCATGAAAGTAACGACAGAACAGCGTTACGCAACCAACATTACGACGATGCTCAAGGGAAGCAATAGAGTTGGATACCCTACTGTCACCTATCAGCACCATCGCTCTTCTTTGAACATGATCAAGTAACTTCAAGGATAATTTTGGAGCAACTCCCCATATATGGGAGTTGTATGCCATCTTTGGCCTGATGTAAGTTGTAAAGATATTAAACAGATCTGAAGGAGTGAAATATTTATTGTACTGCTTTAAAAATCCTTTGCACTTGAGTGCTTTTTTTGACACTTCGAATACATGTCTCGCCCAACGACCGTTACATTGTATTTTCATACCCAGAACATCAAAAGCTTCTGATTGTTAAATATCCACACCATCGATAGAAAATTACGATATTTTTGGGTCAGCAAATCGCTCGACCACATTTGGAAATGGCCAGTTGATCCCGGCCAAGTGTTGAAGACTCGACCTACGGTCGAATGAATATGAATGGCAGAGGTTGCTGTTATCAGCTAAAGAGTAGATTGGATTCACGGTCTGACCCAAAAGATCGTCAATGAAAGAAAATAAGAAATAAAGAGGGAGAAAGCACAGATCCCTGTGGTCAGCCTATGTGTGTTGGATGAGAACCCATCTACAACAACTCTAATAGTGCGATCTTGAAGAAAGCTCGATATAAATCGAGCAAACGTATTACCGACATAAAAAGCTATGATATGAGTACACCGGGCCAGACTATATCAAAGGCCTAGGAGATATGCAGCGCCACGACTAAACTGGAGGATAGACCTACTCCAACGCTCCGACAAGAACGCCAACAGGTCTCCGGAGGAGCGATTTCTACGGAAGCCATACTGTCGATCACTTAGCAAGTCGTTGGTCTCTAAATACCTCACAAGATGGTGGTTCACCATGCTGTGCATTACCTTCGAGAGCGCAGAGCAAATCACAATCGACCGATAATTCCCAGGATTATTAGCTTCACCATTTTTAGGGATGGGCTGGACGTTCGCAACCTTCCAACACGCTGGGAAGACTTCCGCACGGTAAGCAAGGCTAAAAAGGTTGCGTAATGGAAGGTTGATTATCTTTCAGTCAGCATATGCGCATTGTTTTCAGTCAATATTTGTTGGGGCACTAGAGCCCATGGGTCGAGAACCCATGCCGTCTTAAAAAGAGCTTGGTGCGATCACTACGAGTACTTAAAATAATAATGGTTAATAAAAACCATTTTTCCTTTCTGCTGATTTCACCCATTTTTGATATTTAGCAGCTAATGGCTGTAAGCCATCATGGCTCAAAATTTACCGTCTTTGTGCGTTTGCTATTGTGCTTTCAACACACACGATTAATAGGGTTTCGGTCAATATTTCGTGGTGTTACAAAGGGAATCACAAATTAAGAATGCACCTCATTCGGAGGAGGAGAGTACAGAAGTTTCTTGACAACGATGCTAACTATTTCAGTCGGCGGAAAGCGCAATAGATTGATAATAACCAATTTATAATGGCCATAATTGAATGCCATATACAAATATTCCATAGTCTTCCCAATATCCTCTTATCTAGACAATGTCTTCCGCATGACTTTTCGTCTCTGCTGCAGTCTATGTTCATGTGCCATTAAATTGCCACTTTAAAATTACATTTGAGGATTTACTTTACATAATTGTCCATTTTCTTGGTAAAACGTTTGTCCTCCCCTTTTTCCTGGTGTAGCATAACAAGTAATTTATGCCTCTGGAAAATTCTCTGCAAAACTAAATAAATAAATTAAGTGTGTTGTGGTCAAGTTAAACCACAGTTTACGTTCCTACATTTAAATCTTAATTAAATGGCAATTGAAATCATTAGGATGGGACGTTAGAATGCATTTAAAGTAGATGAGAAATTAACTTAATTGACTTTTTATCTCTGTCTGCCAACTGAAAGATTTTCTTGGGAAAAGGACATAAAGAGTGATTTTTTTGAGGTTAGGATTTTCATGCATTAGTATTTGACAGATCACGTGGGATTTCAGACATGGTGTCAAAGAGAAAGATGCTCAGTATGCTTTGACATTTCATCATGAATAGACTTACTAACGAGCAACGTTTGCAAATCATTGAATTTTATTACCAAAATCAGTGTTCGGTTCGAAATGTGTTTATCGACAAATTTTGTTCAGCGATGAGGCTCATTTCTGGTTGAATGGCTACGTAAATAAACAAAATTGCCGCATTTGGAGTGAAGAGCAACCAGAAGCCGTTCAAGAACTGCCCATGCATCCCGAAAAATGCACTGTTTGGTGTGGTTTGTACGCTGGTGGAATCATTGGACCGTATTTTTTCAAAGATGCTGTTGGACGCAACGTTACGGTGAATGGCGATCGCTATCGTTCGATGCTAACAAACTTTTTGTTGCCAAAAATGGAAGAACTGAACTTGGTTGACATGTGGTTTCATCAAGATGGCGCTACATGCCACACAGCTCGCGATTCTATGGCCATTTTGAGGGAAAACTTCGGAGAACAATTCATCTCAAGAAATGGACCGGTAAGTTGGCCACCAAGATCATGCGATTTGACGCCTTTAGACTATTTTTTGTGGGGCTACGTCAAGTCTAAAGTCTACAGAAATAAGCCAGCAACTATTCCAGCTTTGGAAGACAACATTTCCGAAGAAATTCGGGCTATTTCGGCCGAAATGCTCGAAAAAGTTGCCCAAAATTGGACTTTCCGAGTGGACCACCTAAGACGCAGCCGCGGTCAACATTTAAATGAAATTATCTTCAAAAAGTAAATGTCATGGACCAATCTAACGTTTCAAATAAAGAACCGATGAGATTTTGCAAATTTTATGCGTTTTTTTTTAAAAAAAAAGTTATCAAGCTCTTAAAAAATCACCCGTTATAAGTACATGCGAGTACGAATATATGGTAAATCTGGGGAACTGATCTCTTTTATTTCAAAGCTGGTCGAGCGAGTATGTTAAAGCGCTTAAAATGTGTGTCCTTTTTGTTTAGATTTGGGAAGGGACCAAGAATATACTGAATCTAGAAGGGGACGAGGGGGGAACATCTTAAAACGTCATATAATTCAGCCAGGCCGAACCTTACAGAACCTCTACCATGAATTAAGTGTTCCGTTTTTGGGTCCTTAGTGTTCTTGAAGTAAAGTAGCATATCTTTTGAATGTAAGTTCCGTTTTATGGGACCCCTTTGACCCATTGGTCCGATCTACTCTTAGCCAAAACATACATAAGAGGCCTGCTATACATATTTCTGGCCTAATTATGAAAATGCGAATATCTATCATAAAAAATGGTTTTATTGTTTTTAAAAATATTCTCCTTTAAGATCAATACACTTTTGCATGCGCTCAAACCAATCATTGAAGCACTTTTTCCACTCCGATTGAGACACTTCCAAAACATGGTTTTTGAAGGCTTCAACAGCATCTTCTGGCAATGAAAATCGTTGAACACGCATTTTTTTACTGTGCGGGAATAAAATGAGTCAGGGCTGTACGGCGGATGACCCATTAATTCGACGTTTTGGCTGGCCAAAAAGGCGCTGGTTTGAGCCGCCGATGTGTGAGAGCTCGCATTGTCATGGTGCACAATGATTCGTCTTCTTTTGTTCGTTTTTCTAATTTTTCTAAAGACTTTAGGCAAACAAATTGTGATGTACCACTTAGAATTGACCGTCCTACGTTGCTCAAACGGAACAGTCGCCACATGACCAGTTTTGCCGAAGAAACAGGCGACCATTTGCTTCGAAGTGCTTCTGCCACAAACAACTTTCGTTGGATTTGGTTCGTCTTCGAAGACCCACACGGTTGATTGCTGTTTTGTTTCGAGCTCTTACGCGTAGATCCATGATTCGTCACCTGTGACGATCTTATAAACGTCCTTTGAAGCACCGCGATCGTATTGTATTTAAAAATTCTTTGAACCAATCGACACGAGCCTTTTTTCGAGCGATTGACAAATTGTGCGGGATCCAACGAGAACAAACTTTTTTTTACGGCCAGGCGTTCATGCAGTATCGAATCTATGCTGGTGGAAAAAATGCCCAAGGATGCCTCTATCTCACGGTATGTCACATGACGTTATCAGTTCACGCACGGCATCAATGTTCTCTGGCACAATGACCGTTTTTGGACGACCTTCGTCTTTGAGCGAGCGTCGGCCACGATTGAATTCATTAAACCTATGGCTATGGATGGGGCTTCATCGCCATACAAAGATTTGAGCTCATCGATGCACTCTAGTCGTGATAATCCACGTCGAAAGTTGTAAAAAATTATCGCACGAAAATGTTCACGAGTTAATTCCATTATTGTGCCAAATTGATTTTTTTAAGTCACTGTAAACAACACAAATGATGGTCGTACGTCAAAACGTTCTGAGTACGTTCATGCTGAATGGAAATGTCAGATGGCGCCAGGCAACACTTAGTGTTGCCTAGGCCAGAAATATATATAGCAACCTCGTATCAATTGGCCTTCTCAGAGCTGTTATTTGAGCCCTTTGCATTATTTTCTGTAGGGAGCCATTAAGCGTAAGCTCTGAATTTATTATTTTTTTATAATAACTCAACCTACTTAAAACTAGTTAAAAATTTTCAAACTGAAGCCAGCTCAGCGATTTGATCATAATCGGAATACGAACATTTGGCGTTAAAATTTCCAAACAATTTACCTATTTTGGCGGCTACCACATCAACATCCGCAAGCTGGCAAAGTCTTGCGGTAGAATTACATCTAGGGAGATTGTAGAGTAACTTCGACAGATTATTTTGAATGATCTGGAGCCTTTTCAAGTGGCAATTTGCACTTTTAGCCCAGACAGGTGCTGCATAGAAAATAACAGCGTGAAATATTAGTTTAAATATTAGCATTTTATTGCCAATGTTTAATGCCGATCTACGATTAATAAAAGGGTATAGGGTTCTAATTAGTATGTTAGATTTATGTACAATATATGATACATAATCTTTATATGTAAGTTTTGAATCTAGAACTGCGCCTAGATATTTCACATTATTTTCCAATTTGATTTCAGCACTGTTAGCAATTATGTAGCTCTGAGGAATAAAACATTGTTTTCGCTTTCTAGTGAAATATATCGGCTGACTTTTTTTTCGCAGTTTATTGATATTTTCCATTTCGTAAAATATTCAAATAATTTCCCAAGGGCTAGCTAGCTGTATGTGTGGTAGTATTTCAGAAGATAACTTACTAGTACACCATACGGCGGTGTCGTCAGCAAATATGGACATAATACAGTTGTCAATGGCTGGAATATCGGCTGTATATATATTATATAGTACTGGGGGTAAACAGAAGCCCTGTGGACAGCCAGCATTTACATGAAATATATTAGAAAACTTAGAACCGATATGAACTCTAAAAGTCCGGGAAGTTAAAAAGCTTTGGATTATCTTAACCATATTCGGAGGGAAATTGAAATGGATTAATTTATATATTAAACCCTCGTGCCATACAGAGTCGAAAGCCGCCCTTATGTCTAGTACTACCATTCCGGTGGATCTTTGTTCGTTAAAGTTAGACTTGACGATATTTCTTATCCGGACAAGAGGATGTCTGGTATTGTGCTCCCTGCGAAATCCAAACTGTTGGAGTGGTAAAATATTATTTTCGTCTAAAAAAACTATAAGATTTCCTTTTATAACTCTCTCCATTACTTTACTATTGGACGACAATAAACTTATTGGACGATATGAAGATGGAGAGTTAGGGAGTTTATTTGGTTTTTGAATGGCACTTACTTTAGCCTTCTTGAACTTGTAAGGGAAATAGCACAACTTGAGACGAAAATCGTCAAAAATATAATACCTTTTCTCGGTAGAGCTTTAAGGCAGCTGTTATTTACGCCATCTGCTCCTGGCGACTTTCTAGATTTCAAACTCTTCTCTATTGCATTAATGTTCGCGATAGAAATAGAAACATCATCACTCGGATCTGAGCAAGAATTGAACTCATACATCCTGTCCCTAACTAGGTTCTCTGTGACTACAATCGAAAAATTACTGAAAATTGGGTTAATCGGTGAGGTGCTGCCGAGCCAGTTGTGGAAGTCCTATGAATGATATTGTGTTGCATTATTAAAAGACAAAGTTCAGCCTTTACAATAAAACCAGAAATGTGAACAAATTATCAGTGGTGATTTTTCTACAGCCGATTCAAATTTAAAATGTTAAATCGCCCACCCTTTATTCTTAACTTTTCATAGCACACGTTTTTCCAGTTGTGCTCATTTAAACTGACATTACAAATTCATCGATATAACTATATCCAAAACGAAACATATTGTTTCTCAATTGGAACGAGTACGTATTTGAAAATGCAAGTAATCAATTTTTTATATACACTTTCCTTTTACACAATTTTCACTTAACCATTGACGGAATTTGCATTACAAACGTTCGGATTATTTCGAAAATGTAACAAAGGATAAAGTAAACTAAAGTAAAGTGCTCCATTTCCATATTTGTACACTTTTGCCTTACAAACTTAATGATGCATCAAATGCATAGTAATAACTTTTACTGAAGCTGTGGAATAAGAAAGCTGTGGAAACACGAAAGGTGCCTGGAAGGGGGAAACCCATGTTCAAATAAGATTCATGATTTTACACAAGTACGAAACATAATTATTTGCATTCTTTTGAAAAGGTAAATATCTTCTATACGTATTTAATGACGAAGCAAACAAGTAAACAGCTCGTTTCCAGGGGATTTATACTGTAAAATACAGACTAATCCTTGAGAATACATTTATGTTTTACCTCCAATATTTGCATACATTGAGATGCGTTCCTCAATGCCAGCTCCAATGACCAATGAAGTTGAAAAAGCAGACTATCACATGCTAAGTGCGAAAGTAATGTTTAAAATGTTATTAAAAGAAGTAAGGTCCCATAGACTGTCTATCTGGGCGGAGGGGGTGTGGCAAGATTTTGGATTTTACAATTATGCACTTATTATCTACCATTGCCTGAAGCATTCTGATTCGCATAAAAGGTCCTTTTGTGTGATAGGTACTTTGTAAAGGGTGTTTTTTATTGAGGTATAGAACTTCGAATTGAAATAAAACACAAGAAAATCGTTTTAATGTCCATCAATTTGGAAGGATAATTTTATGCCATTAATGTTTAAATATGATTTCGGGCATGTGGCCGCCGCGGCTGGCTCGAATAAAGCCAATTCTACAGGTCCAATTTTCAACCACTTTTTCGAGCATATGGGGCCGTATGTTGGCAATAACGCCACGAATGTTGGCTTCCAAGTCCCCTAACGTGTTTCTGGTTTGTTGGCGTAGTCAAGCGACTTCACATATCCTCAAAGAAAATAATCCAATGGTCCATGTTAACCGATCCATGGTTAACCGAATTAATTGCTCTGATGGACGATTATGCGGTGAACTTCGCGAACTGAACCATTACTTTCGAAATAAATTTGCACGATTTGCAAGCGTTGTTATTTTGTCAACCTGTTCATGATGAAATGGCAAACCAAACTAAATATTAATCACTTGCCAGCTGACAAAATGGCCGCCAGTTAAAAAAGTGATGCCAACTTAAAGTTCTATATCCCAATAAAAAAACACCCCTTATGTGTATAATTGTGTGTGGCGACTGCTTTGTTGTAAGCACATATCAGCGATGTCAAGCTCATCCAATTCAGGCCAAAAATAATTTTCTAACATGGCACGATAGCGCCCTCTATTGACGGTAACATGACGATTGTTTTCATCGACAAAAAAATACGGCCCAAACACAACTACGGCATGAAAGCCACACCACACAGTAATTTTTGGAGAATGCAATTATACCTCTTGAAGCACATGTGGGTTTGTTGCTGTCAAATAAACCATATTTCGTTTATTGGCAAAAGCAGTCAACCAGACATAAGCTTCATCGCTGAAGATGATTTTTTAATGAAATTCTTTGCCAGAGCCCAATCGGAGTAGTTTCGGCCTTTCAAACAAAAGTGGCTTTAGTTCTTGAGTCAGTTCAATCTTATAAGGATGAAGGCCAAAATTCGCAAAATACACCACAGTGAGGTTTGAGAGATGCATTTTGAACGGATACTTTTACGGCTTGATATTTTCGTCGCTACGAGCGGTACGGCGTCTCTTGGAGCCGAAAGATACAAAAGTGAAAATTTGGATCCAAAGTTATCTACTATAACACGCACAGCCTGTAGCGTGGCACGATTATTACAGCCGTAAATTGGAGTAAGCGCTCATAAAGTTGCGACCACATGCAGATAAAAAAATATGATCATGGCAATAATAATATGTTTTCCGCAACAAAAGTATGTTCGTCACAACCATAGTATTGTTTATTGAATTTAATTTTGACAATAGAATGTTTAAGTAATATTAATAATGTTAAAATGTAACAATAGTATTATTGCCCAATTACAAAATGAAAATATGGTTGTAGCAGCAATACAAATATGGTTGGTAAAAATAATTTTTTTAATTTTATGATAACAATAATATAATTACGGCAATCATATTGTATGATTTTAATTCTTCTTCACTTGAATATGCCGAACAGTGTTACGGATCTAATGCAATAATAGTACTTTTTATATGGAACTGCTTTGGCTTTGTTTAACTGAAATAAAAAATAAAAACGCTTGTGTTTTCTTAAACTGTTTTTTTCTAGTGTTAAATAAATCACTTCTATTATTTTGAATTAAATGTTTTTTTTTAAATAATTTTCATAATTCAATTCTATTGTTGACAACTTAACTCAATTCTAATTAATAATTTTGGGGATAGTATGGTTGAGGGGGATCATTTTATGGTTGTGGCTATCATAGTATGGTTGAGTGTGAATAATACTATGGTTGTGGGAATCATAGTATGATTATGTGTGAATCATACTATTGTTGTGAGGATCATAGCATGGTTCTGAGAATCATAGTAAAGTAGTGAGACTCATAGTATGGTTGTATTTGAATCATACTATTGTTTGAGGATCATAATACTGTTGTGCCACAACCATATATCAAACAATAGTATGATCCTCTTCGAGTATTGTCACCATAACCATACTTTTTTTCTGCGTGCAGCAACTCGGAATTTCGGTAGTATTTTTTAAAGATTTCTAAACGTTGCTCGTAAGTGAACTTTACCATGATGAAAATGTTGACTTCGACTAATGTTGACAGAAAGCTACGAAACTTTTACGTCCCTATTGGAAAACCGGTTTTACATCAAAACAAGGACAAGTTTCCACAGGATTCGTCATTGGCCTACACCTTAACAAGCACGGAGTAAATTGTTCAATAAAATCGTATAGTGATTTAAGAGGGTGAAGGCCCAGCAGCCAGTCATTCTCACAATATTATTTAAGATATTGCTATAATTAAATCAATCAATAAATAAATACTCGTAGAGTGATTCAAAGACAATCGTTATAACAGACATAAGGTTTATCTCATGTGATTGCTCAGGCCCAATAAACAAATCAAAACTGTAAAATTTCCCTTGGGCTTTGCTCTAACATCTCCATCGACATCTAGTGGCGTATATCTTTCTCATTATCCGTCATAGCAACTTAATCGTCCCTAGCACATCTTTAATAGGTTTATGATTAAACTTCATAAATATAATGAAACCTCTCAAATGGAGTAAAGAAAAGAACGCTATGTTCATAAATCGTATCAAATTATGTCATTTTCATGTGAAATATGCTTCTGTCCTCGCAACAACAACAGCGACTACAACAACACCAACACCAGAAAAAAAACACATTCCTAAAACTTTTCAAATCAACCTAAATTTTGTTTGTTTTCTTAATAGACCTTAAAGTTTTTTATGTGTAGTTGTTGGTCGTAAGCCAAGTTAAGGCCAAACAGAAAAGTTTAGCTCGAACAGACATTTAGATGTTTTCGAAATGATGGAGTTTTCGTCTCCCCTGTTTAAGGCATGCACTCGTATTATAATAAAATCGATTGTGTTTCCTCGATGGACCAGTAATGCCACATGGCGTTCGGCATTTTGTGTTAAAAACATGTCAATTTAGATTTACGGGTAGCTGATATTTTTGCATGGCAGTTGTTTAACTTTTGGTCGATATTTGTGCAAGAGCAAAACATTTTGAGAGTCAACTAAAACGGATTTCTAATATAATATATTAGAAATTAGTCTATAAAGAATCTAATAAGAGACTTATAAAATACAGGATATTATTCTATTAAAAAATCTAATAAGAAATTTCTCTTAAATCGGTGAGTTTTGCACGGTAAACTCCCATATTCACTAACGGGGATCGTCGGTTTAATGCTATACGGAAACCCGCACCAAAAGAAGGTTATGGAATCAAATTTTACTAAACGTTTACTAATCGTGTGTTGCAAAAGCTCGATTGATCGTCTAAAGCTTGAAAGATCCTACATTTCAATGACTTCAACCTACGGCTACAAGAAAAAATTACTTAAACTTTTAAAAAGTGGAGAAGATCCGAAACTTGTGATCCAAATGTTCTTCTTAATCGAATCGGAGCCAATGATTTTAACGCAGGCTTGCAATAGGAGGAATAATTTTTTAAAAAAATTTACATAAGTTCGTAGGAAGCGCTTTGGATGTTATTCTTCCTAAACTACTCCATACTACGAAGAAGAAAAAAAAAAACGAATGGAGCTAGCAGAAGGGCGTACCTCCACCTCCAGTTTCGTATAAAACGCCTTTGTCCTCTTTGCTATTTCTGGTATTGAGCAACTGCCAGCTAAATCGCATAAAAACTTTTTGTACGGCAACATACGAGTTTCTATTTCTTTTCAAAATATATACTTTTTATACGCTGCAACACTTCGTGGAACAGGGTATTAACAATTAGTTTCACGGCAACTGTTTGTATCCACCAACAAGTTTTGAGCTAGACCCTCCTTTAAGTGTAACGATCGACTCAGAATCCATCTAAGGCTTAGTCGCAATTCTTGTACGATTTTCATAAAATTTGGCATTAGTAATTTTTTTTGGATCAAGGAAGGACGCTATTGAAATTAAAGAAAATCGGCCCATATCTATTAAGGTCGTTGTTGAAATTGGAGAAGACCGCTTCAATTTCAAAGTGTAACGATCGACTCAGAATCCATCTAAGGCTTAGTCGCAATTCTTGTACGATTTTCATAAAATTTGGCATTAGTAATTTTTTTTGGATCAAGGAAGGACGCTATTGAAATTAAAGAAAATCGGCCCATATCTATTAAGGTCGTTGTTGAAATTGGAGAAGATCGCTTCAATTTTAGCTCTAGAAGCCACAAATTACAATATTGATGGAATTTTTCACACGGTAGTTTTTCCAAACAGGAGAAACATCATTAAATTTGAAAAAAATCAATTCAGATTAAGTTACGAGAGTTGCTATATATATCTCTGGCATAGGCAACACATAGTGTTGCCTGGCGCCATCTTACTTTTCCATTGGAAAGTTTGACATTTTTTGACATCATTTGTGTTGTTTCCAGTGACTTGAAAAAATTAATTTGGCAAAAAAATGCAACTAAGTCGTCAACATTTTCGTGCGATCATTTTTGACAACTTTCGACGTGGATTATCACGACAAGAGTGCACCGATGAACTTAAATCTTTGTACGGCTATCCTAAAGCACTGTGAAATACTGGTTTAATAAATTCAATTGTGGCCGACGATCGCTCAATGTCGTCTTAAAACGGCAGTTGTGCCAGAGAACATTGATGCCGTGCGTGAATTGATAATTATCAATTCACGCACGGCATCAATGTTCTCTGGCACAATTATAATGCAAGATCGTCATGTGACATACCGTGAGATAAAGGCATCCTTGGGCATTTTTTCCACCAGCATACATTTGACATTGTATGAACACCTGGCCGTAAAAAAGGTTTGTTCTCGTTGGATCCCGCACAATTTGACAATCGCTCAAAAAAAGGCTCGTGCCGACTGGTGCAAATAAATTTTGAAAAAACACGATCGCGGTGCTTTGAAAGACGTTTATAAGATCGTCACAGGTGACGAATCATGGATCTATGCGTATGAGCCCAAAACAAAACAGCAACCGTCCGTGTGGGTCTTCGCAGACGAGCCAAATCCAACGAAATTTGTTCGTGGAAGAAGCACTTCGAAGCAAATAGTCGCCTGCGAAACTGCCTGCCTTTAAGTGGTTGCGGTCTTTTGATGGAGAAATGGTGCTTACCAAAACTGGCGACATCTTTGCTTGTACCTAAAACTCTTACCGGTGGCTTTATGAAAAAAATTTGGATTTTTGTTGTAAATATTTAAAGAAAATATTTTCGTTACACGGAATACAAGTTTTTTTCCAATAATATTTATTATGACTTGAACAGTTTTATTCTGGTTCGAGATCTTTTTGCTGTATCTTTTTCAGAATAAACGTAAAATTTTTTTGAAATGTATTAGCTTGATTGCTTGTTCAGCTGCTTCTTTGCCCGCCAAGGTTTATCTTCTGCAGTTTTCGGCCACGGTTACTTTGACAACAAATCAAAATGGGAGAGTCAATTGAATTACTGAGAATTACCCTTTGCGTATAGTTTTCGAACTATGCGTAGAGCAATCTTCAAAGCGCAATATCATTTCCACCAATTCCGTTTCGCATGGGACGCATGTTTAGTCTGCCAGGCAACCAAGCCAATACTTATACATTCACCAATTTTTTACGTTAATTCTGAAAAAGAAACAACAAAAGGTCTTGAACTAGTATAAAAACTGTTCAAGTCAAAATAATTATAAAATACCTAATAAATACAGGGTGATCCATCTAGAAGTATTTTTTAGAACAAAAAAAAAAAATCAAGTGTGGAATCTATATTGGTAATTTAAAAGGAAATTTTATGGCATTTATTTTTTGAATATTATTTCCTTTAAATGTTGGCCGCAACTACGCATCAGGGTTTCCATTCTGAGGGACCAATTTTGGATGACTTGTTCGAGCATTTCGACCGGTATGGCTTTAATGACACGTGTAATGTTGGCTTCCAAAACCTGAATCGTAGCTGGTTGGTCAGCAAGAAGTTTGAACTTTACGTTACCCCAAAAAAATTTCTAAAGGTGTGATATCACTCGATCTAGGCGGCCAACAAACCTGCTTTTCGAAATGACCTCTCAATAGATCGATTGTCACCATCCTGTTGAAACCAAGTGTCGTCAAGATTAAGGGCATTAATTTCAGCTGGCATAAAGGTCGATATCATGGCGCGATAGCGAACACCATTCACGGTTACGTTCCGGCCATCATCATTTTTGAAAAAATATGCACCGATGATTCCACCAGCCCATAAACAGCACCAAACCGTGCTTTGCTCTAGGTATAATGGCACCTCTTGAACCTCTTATGGTTACTCTTCAGCCCAAATGCGTCAATTTTGTTTATTGACTTTGCCGTTGAACCAGAAATGGGTCGACAACAGCGAATCTTCCCGTTTCTCAATGAAAGCTCATTTCCATCTTACTTAGTAGGGACATAAATACTGTTACAACATTGAACACACCCATTCCAATAGTAGAACTGAACATTTTGAAAGCTAACCTCAATAGCGTTAGTCTGTAACGGGATTTTAAAATTGTTTCAACTTGTATCATGGAGTGGTCCGATAATGACAACCGTATCAAGTGTGAAATGAAAAAAAGCGATATTTTCAAAACGCTCCGGCCACTAGGGTTCAGCCGCATGTTCGTCTACCGATGCATAAAACTGTTTGATGAGACTGTAGATGTAAAAGACCGCCACCGGTCGGGCCGCCCACGCTCTGTTCGAACACCGCATGTCATCAAAGCCGTTAAATCAAGAATTCACAGAAATCCGCTCCAAAAACAGAAAATCATGGCCCGTGAGGTGAATATCACGCAAAAAAGAATCATTAAAAAAGACTTGGGACTTGGGGGCTTTCAAACGACGTAACGGACATTCATTGACTGCAGCTTCAAAAAAAATAAAATTGAAAAATGAAAACGTCTTTTGGTGAAGCACGCTGATAACTTGCACAGAAAAATTTTGTTCAACGATGAAAAATTTTTACAGTTCATGATAGAGTGTATGCGCGGTCATCTAAGGAAGCATCTGAACTGAACCCAAGGGTGGAAAAAGGTCATCACCCAGCTTCAGTCATGGTTTGGTGGGGTGTCTCTTACGAAGGGGTCACTGACCTGCATTTCTGCGAACAAGGAGTCAAAACATCGGCCAAAGCTTACCAAGAAACCGTTTTGGAAGCTGTTGTGAAACCTCTTGATAATTTCCCGTTCCAAAACTAGCCATGGTCTTTCCAGCAGGATTCTGCGCCGGCCCATAAGGCTAAAACGTCCCAGGCCTGGCTTCGAAACAATTTGCCAGCTTTCATTTTCTTTGAAAAATGGCCCTCAGGCAGTCCAGATTTCAGCCCGTTGGATTACAAACTGTGGACGGTTTTAGAGGACAAGGTTTGTCACAAAAGATACCCCAACATTTGATCTCTTAAGACTGCTTCGAATCGAGCTGTAGATCATGCATTAGATGGATCATGCATTATTTTTTAAAGACCGAATAAATATAAACAAACCAAAAAATATTTTTATCGCTACGAGTAGATTCGGAAATATTGTCGATTAACAACAAACGATTATTTTAGTTAGTAAGTGAAATTTTTTATCACAGGATTCCTGGTTTGAATATTCGAATTTTTTAATTGATTTTTTTTCGGTGAACAAACAAGTTGTAGCAAGATGATATGTAACTACAAGCACCAGTTGTATTAACTAATTAATTGTATAGTCTTTCAACAAATTTATTAAATTGATTCGTAGTTAACACCTTAGTCTATGTTTAACCGAATATTGTACAAGAATTTAAACATTCCTTAATTTCTTGTGACTCAACAGATTTTTTAGAGATCTTAACGAATTTTTCGCTGTGTGTACCATGAAGAAACAAAAATCATCTGCAATTAAAACGTAGGAAAACATATTCCATTGATGGCAATGTTAAAAATATCTCATATTCACCATTAATGTGTATTTAGCAAATTGGATATAGCCGTTCTTAGGAATTGAATTTCCACACTCATGGAACAGGCGGAACCGAGGCAAATTAAGGTTTTCAATTAATTACTTATAAACGCTGCCAAGACGCTCTGTAGCCAAGTAAGCGGCTGCCGGTCTTGTTGGCAACAAGATTTAATTAAAATTAATGAAAATCATTAAATCTGAAACCCCAACCTTAGGCGAAGACAAACCAAAAAAAAGAAAACATTAGATAATCTTAAATATTAACCTTAATTTGTGTCATCTAAATAAACAAATAAAATCTCAGCATTCCACTTTGCCACCAACACCATCAACCATGGCACATACATACATACATGCCTTCACTATGGGGACGTTCAGCCCAGGCCCGGCCTGGCCCAAAGACAGCAAAAAAACACACACAAATGTCAAATTATCATCAAACAAACACAAAATGTTCTTTTGGGTATGTTTTCCATATCCAACTCGTACACTTCTTATTGTTGTTCTTGCTTTTATGATAATAGGTTTGTTACGTTGCCGATTCTCTGGCCAAGACCAAGACGCCAGCCACTAGAGCCACCGCCTGCTCAGCCTCCTCCACCCCCATCGTCCCACCTTCTGTGACTGTCTTGCCACTTTTGTTTCCTACGAATTGTATTTATTTGCGCTCTTAGCCATTTTCGTGTTTGAGATTTCTTTTTGTTGTCCCATTCGAATGCCGGCCGGGTGGACACTTGAGTTTTAACAGTTGCTTAGTGTTGATGTTGTTGGTTGGTTGGTTGGTTGCTGGGCCCATGATGTTGTTGCTGCTCCTGCTGCTGTCGTTGTTTGTTTGCCCTGTAATAATAACAAATTTGCATTGACAACTGGGGAATAATTCGTTTTTGTTTTATTGCGATTGTTTTTTATTCGAATGTGCTGATTTCGTTGCCGCTGAACCAATTTTTTCCGTTTCGTTTCCCAATGGTTTGCTAGTGTTGTCTGACTGTGTGTGTGTGCGTGCGGCGGTATAATTATAAGCTAAACCTAAATTTTATTCTTGGAAATAGGGAATATATTGGCGCTTTGAGCTACGAGGATGGTCTGTAAAGTGTTTTTCATATAAAGCGGCTTAAGATCAGGGATATAAGTTTCATTTTTTATCAAACACACAAAGAAAAAATCGTTTGGAAATCTCAAAAATAAAGACGAGAGTGACCGACTATAAAGTACCTACACCACTCTACTATTCAGAGGATTAAGTGCCCCAGCCTGGATGTTAAGCAAGGCCGAACTAAATATGTTACAATTAATTATTTGTGGCTTTTTATATTCAATGCATAATTTGGGCTTTATCGGATATACTTAGTACACGTAGAAAAAAGTATGGTTGTGGTGACAATATTTGAAGTGGATAATACTAATGTTGGGTATATGGTTGTGGTACAACAATATTATGATCCTCACAACAATAGTATGATTCAAATACAACCATACTATGATCTTCACAACAATAGTATGATTCACACATAACCATACTATGATCCCCCCAACCATAGTATGATTCACACTCAACCATACTATGATCTCCACAACCATAGTATGATCCTCACAACCATAGTTTGTTTTATATACAACCATAGTATGATCCTCAAACCATACTATGATTCACACGCAACCATGTTATGATCCCTACAACCATAGTATAATTATTATTTAGATTTGAATTATGAAAATTATTCAAAAATACATTAAATTCAAAATAATAGGGAGTGATTTAGTTCACAGAAGAAAAATTAAGTTAAAATAAACGTAAGCGTTTTTATTAAAAATATTTCAGTTAAACAAAGCCAAAGCAGCTTGTTTAACGAATTTTAATTTCAATAAAAACGTACTATTATTGCATTAGATCCATACCAATAACATTTGTTCTTAAAAGCATATTTAAATGAAGAAAAATTACAATCATACAGTAGGATTGCCGTAATCATATTATTGTTAGCATAAAACGCAAAACACAATACTTTTGTCGAACCAACCAAATTTATATTGTTGCTATAACCATATTGTCATTTTTAAATGTGACAATACTACTTTTGTTACATTTCATCAATATTAATATTGCAGCAATTATACTATTGTCAAAAATAAATTCAGTTAACAATGCTATGGTTGCGACGAACATACTTTTATTGCGGATAACATATTATTATTGCCGTGACCATGTAGTAATGACGTTTTTTCTCTGCGTGTAGGGACATTAATACAGTTACACAAGTTTTATGCTGTAAAATAAAAAGTACTGAATGTTTTTGGACCTAATATTTATTGATGTATATTGTATCCAAAAAGAATCTACTTATTCGAAATGTCCGCCTTTTGCCTTAACACACGCCTTAAGTCGCACTGGCCAATCGTCAATAGCTGCACGAACCTCGTCCACTGGAAAATTGGCCACAGCTCGAACCAAAGCAGTCTTAAGAGATCCAATGTTTGGGTATCTTTTGTGACAAACTATGTCCTCTAAAACCATCCACAATTTGTAATCCAATGGATTCAAATCTGGACTGCCTGAGGGCCATTCGTCAGAGGAAATGAACGCTGGCAAATTGTTTCGCAGCCAGGCCTAATGCGTTTCAGCCGGCGCAGAATCCTGGAATTGTTAAGAGGATTCACAACGACTTCCAAAACGGTTTCTTGGTTAGTGACCCCATCGTAAGAGACACCCCACCAAACCATGACTGAAACTGGGTGATGACCATTTTCCACCCTTGGGATCGGTTCAGATGCTTCCTTAGATGACTTAGATGACACTCTATCACTTTGCTTTTTATTTTTAAATTTTTCCTGAACGGTAAAAATGTTTTCATCGATGAACAAAATTTTTCTGTGCAAGTTATTAGCGTGCATCACCAAAAGACGTTTGCATTTTTAATCCTATTTTTTTAAACCTGCAGTTAATAAATGTCCGGTAAGTCGTTTGAAAGCACCAGGTCCCAAGTCTTTTTAATGATTCGACTCATGGACTTTTGCGTGATATTCGTCTCACG
Organism: Hydrotaea diabolus; assembly: GCA_963513945.1. Lineage (NCBI taxonomy): Eukaryota > Metazoa > Arthropoda > Insecta > Diptera > Muscidae > Hydrotaea > Hydrotaea diabolus. The sequence continues at coordinate 149,043,801 of OY740716.1, forward strand.
GGCGATGATTTTCTGTTTACGGAGCAGATTTCTGTGAATTCTTGATTTAACGGCTTTGATGACATGCGGTGTTCGAACAGAGCGTGGCGGTCTTTTACATTTCCAGTCTCCTCAAACAGTTTTATGCATCGGTAGACGAACATGCGGCTAATCCCTAGTAGCCGGAGAGTTTTAAAAATATCGCTTTTTTCATTTCACACTTGATAAGCGCTATTTCAGCGATATGGTTCCCATTATCTAACCACTCCATGATGAAAGTTGAAACCATTTTAAAATCGCGTTACAGACTAACGCTATTGAGGTTAGCTTTCAAAACCCATATGACATTAACGGGGTATGTTCAGGTCTACTATTGAAATGGGTGTGTTCAATGTTGTAACAGTATTTATGTCCCTACTAAGTATACACTTTATATGGTCGCGCTGAGCCGACCATGATATAACCAACACCATGCCGTTATACAAAAGTTTTCGTCTTTATCGGGAGCTTAATCAAGGTCAGATTAAAAATGTGATTTTTTTTAGCGGGAGCGTTATGTTTCGTTTGAGCGGAAAACATAGACTAATTTTAGCAGGACATTCGTCCCTCGTAACGCATTATACGAAAATTGGTCAGAAACTAATGTAATTTGATGCTTCTAGAGCGACAGGACCTCAATAGCGTTCTCAATTTACTGTAACATTATGGCCGTCTTCTTTTTTGATGAAATATGGACCAATGCACACCAAAGAGTGACTTTTTGAGACCGTAACGGCGTCTTATCAATGGCATGTGGATTTTCATTACTCCAATTGCGACAATTTTGGTTAGTAACGTAACCATTCAACCAAAAGTGAGCTTCATGCTGAACAAAATGTTCTAGTAAAAGTCAGGATCGGTGGTCATCTCGTTTTGGGCCCATTCACCACGATTTGCAAACGTTGTTCCGGAGTAAGTCTATTCATTATGAAATGGCAAACCATACTAGGCATAAATAAAGTGACAGTTATCAAAGAAGTGTGGCCAGATTGAAGACCACACGTCTAAAAAAACACCCTTTAGTTGGTTGAACCGAGAGCCGTGCATTAAAATATATCACTCATTATCAACAGCAACCAAAGAAAATGTGGCGTAGTGTACACCACTCCCACGAACCCCATGGTACGACAAATGTAAAAAAAAACTACAGTAGCAACGAATGCTGCCCATACCACAACGTTGCAGGGTGTAGCAACATTTGCTTGGAAGAGACATCGGAAGGTTAGAAAAACACATATTCCGCGTGGAGATTGTAATTACACGATGCCCGAAAATTAATTACTCGTAAATAGTGCAACATCATACTACGGGCTCATTTAAAGATATGAACTCTAGTAGTGATCAAAAAGTAAATCTGTTTGCAGATACACCCAGTGTACTGTGTATAAGGAGAACACTTTTCCAGCCAATCGATGACAGAAGATTATTATGGAGAATTCGAATAGTACCAATTATTGATGATGGCGCAAAATGCCAATTACCCAGCCTAGAAAAAGACACGACAGCAATCGAGCACCTTAAAAAGAGAAACGTTACAGGTCTCTATGGTTTACCGGTATTGCTGTTAAAGGCTGTAGGGGATGATTTGGTAAGACTTTGCACCAACTTATAAGCACAATTGGTTTAAATTAAGGATGTCTCATGATTGGAGTTCAGTGTACTCTATCCTGATCATAAAAAGGGAGACCTCAAGGTTTGCGCCAACCACCATGGTGTAGGTTTACTACGAATAGCTTACAAGGTTCTCTCGCACGAGGTTCCCTGAACGACTGACATCAGTAGCATTATTGCCCCGTATCTGCTAAAGGTCTGGCAAATCTACAACGGAACAGATCTTTACATTGCGCCAAATTTTAGAAAAGTCTAAACACAAGTAAATTGAAACTTTATTCTTTGTCAATTAAATTTGCTTTTGACAAGATGTTTGAAATCGTGTCAGATTTTCGTATTCGTATATGCATAATATGTTTGAATGGCACAAAATCTACATTTAACAATGTAAAGGATCTCTCCAAACCATTCGATACAAAGAAAAGCTTTAGACAGGATGATAATTTGTCGTACAATGTGTTCAATATTCTCCCACAAAGAATTGTAGAAAAAGCAGCAAACGACACGGAGTTGAACAGAGCGAGCTGAATAATACCCTTACAGAGCCTGCTCCCAGATTACGCCGATGACATATTATAGAGAACAGTACTATCAGTGACTGTTTCCTTTGCTGTTATAGAGAAGAATTCGGCTATTAGTGGTGAACGAGGACAAGACCTGCTAGTTGCATCTGCTTAACATCCTCAAGGCAGAGTAAATGCAAACAGTTGCAATATCAAGATGGACGATGAGTTTGTTCAGAAATAATTTGAGTTCGGAAATAAATCGAGGAACCATTAAAGCTAGCAGGTACAATTTTGAGCTTAACAAACAGCAAAGCTATAAACCCGTTTCTTGACGAACCAAAACAACACTGTGCAACAACTAAAATGGCACGATTTTCAAAATGGCGCTTTAACATGGACACTCGCAGAGGCTGATACAGCTAAAGGGTGTTTTTTATTGGGGTATAGAACTTTAAGTTGGCATCACTTTTTTAACTGGCGGCCATTTTGTCAGCTGTCAATTGATTAATATTTAGTTTGGTGTGACATTTTATCATGAACAGGTTGACAAAAGAACAACGCTTGCAAAATGGGCCGAAAATGAGATTCATCTCGAAGCTGATTTTCATCACAAAATTTTGTTCAGTGATGAGGCTCATTTTTGGTTGAATGGCTACGTCAACAAGCAAAATTGCCGCATTTGGAGTGAAGAGAATCCACATGAGACCCTTGAGACGCCATTACATCCACAAAAACTGACTGTTTGGTGTGCTCTATGGGCTGGTGGAGTCATTGGGCCATACTTCTTCCGAAATAATGCTGGAGAGTCAGTTACCGTTAATGGAGACCGGTATAGAGCCATGATAACCGACTATTTTGTTCCCGAATTGGATGGCATGAATGTGGATGAGTTGTGGTTCCAACAAGACGGCGCTACATGCCACAGAGCGCACGTCACAATCGAATTATTGAAGGAAACATTCGATGAGCGCATAATTTCGCGGAATGGACCTGTCAATTGGTCACCAAGATCGTGTGATTTGACACCATTGGATTATTTTCTTTGGGTATATGTGAAGTCGCTCGTCTACGCCAACAAACCAGAAACGTTAGGGGACTTGGAAGCCAACATTCGTGGCGTTATTGCCAACATACGGCCCCATATGCTCGAAAAAGTGGTTGAAAATTGGACCTGTAGAATTGGCTTTATTCGAGCCAGCCGCGGCGGCCACATGCCCGAAATCATATTTAAACATTAATGGCATAAAATTATCCTTCCAATAAAGCCAAATTGATGGACATTAAAACGATTTTCTTGTGTTTTATTTCAATTCGAAGTTCTATACCTCAATAAAAAACACCCTTTATGTTGAAAGTTTTCGAAAGGATGGTTCTTTGTAAAACCTATCAACACCATGTTTAGCGGATGGATAAAAATGATCTAGCACTGAAAATTTTGGACTTTCAGTTCGAGGGAGCATGCAATAAGGGCAGACAGAGGCTTTGGTGGAAATACCAAGTTCAGCAAGTCCTACGAAATCTTAGTATAACTTACTGCAGGGCGCGCTTAAGATTGGAGCGTGTACCATGAAAACCATATAGCGGCTGAAGATCTATTGAGGTTGAAAACCCTAGTTTAGTAAATAAGTACGAATCACACTTTAAGACGCTGAGATGCCTTCCGTGCTGGGCGATTTATTAATGCTAATTTCCGCTGGTATTCACTTGCCTCAGCGTCTTCGCAAAAATATCTGAGGCAGGGACACAGATATTTTTGCGAAGACGCTGAGACGCTGAGTGGTTTCCACATAATAAGTTTGCTTTGTTAAGCTGGTCCGTAAATATCTGATCGTCCTTTTGTTATTTGTTGACAAATAACAAAAGGTTCTTACTTTGCCTCTTTAATGCAGGGTGAAGCGCGAAAATTTGCTTTTTTGCAATGCAAACTGGGGTGACACTGTTGGTCGAAGAGAGTGGAGAAAGTGCATGACTTATATTGGCTGACGGGAGATTTGTATTCGTCTGCCTTTCCGCGGCCATCATGCATTGGACACGTGAGGAGAGGTCATTTTGTATGGAAGCGTATTTTTCAAATGCGCACTCGATTATTGCAGTGCAGCGTGCTTTTCGTATACGATTCGCTGTTTCCCACGCGGACATGTTCCTGGGCGGCAATCAATTGTAAATTGGGTAACTTCATTGAGGAAGCAATCACTTGCTCTGGGCATTTCAAGACGTTCTCTCCACCGGATTCTTAATAATGAACAAAATTTTCACCCGTATAAAATGTGCGTGGTCCAAAAATTGTCAGATGGTGCCACTGCACACACAGCGAGGATTACCATGAATTGTGTGAGGCAAATGTTTCCTGCACGGCTTATCTATTTGAGGGGTGTTGTGAACTGGCCGGCATGCTCACCCGACTTAGCCCCATGCGATTTTCCCATAGGGTAACCTGAAGTCGAAGGTATACATAAAGCGTCCCAACACCTTGGAAGACCTAATTAACAATATGTGACAGCGCATAGAGAAAGGGACCTAAGGGTATAAAAATCAATTTTAATTATTTTTCTTTTTTTGAAGTGGACAACATCTGAGTACCGAATGAGACCGATCCCATGCCCCGAATGTGTTCCCTCCCAGAGATATGCGCGTTTAATGAAAGTGAAGTCGACGATTCTAAGCGCAAATAGAAAGGGACCTAATCTTTAAAATGGCTCTCCTGAACAAAACTTTTCATCAACTTTTCACTTTTTTTTTGACGTGGACAACATCTGAGCATCGAATGAGACCGATCCCATGCCCCAAAAGTGTTCCCTCCCAAAGATATGCGCGTTTTATGAAAATCGACGATCTAAGCGCAAATAGAAAGGGACCTAATCTTTAAAATGGCTCTCCTAAACAAAACTGGTTTTTAATCTTAGGTCCCTTTCTATTTTGCGCGTCACATATTGAGGCTGAAATTGGCAGAATACCTGTCGACATGCTTGTTAGAGTTCATGAAAACTTCAGAAAACGTATGCAGCAGTGTGTGGATAGGGAAAGTCGACATTTGCCAGGTACACTTTTTAAAATGATGTTATTTAAAAATTCCCTTACTGTTCAATAAAATAAATATATAAAATACATTTTTCTAAGGTTCGTAATTTTTTTTATTTTATTCCCAAATAAGCAAAATAACGCGCTCCACCCTGTTTAAAGAGGCTGTTCGTAGAGAACCTAGCCACGTTGACTTCAATGGCATTCTGATATTATCTCGCCTTACCAGCTTCAAATTAACATTTCCTAATTTCGAATGAACTTATCAAATTGACCCTCGCATGCGAGTATGTATGGGCTCTTTCGCCCTCTAACTTTCTTAGGTACATTTGATTTTAGTGTTATTGAAACCTAAGAAGAATTGTCAGTGAGCGTTACTGTAAGTACGACTATTTCTATCCATACATACTCGTACTACTCGTACTACTTGCAGGACGGTTGTTACACTTGTGCTCTTTTCCAAAATGGCCATCGTTGTTAACTGTAATTGTCAGTTTTTCATGAAGATTTTTATGTATTTCGTGGCATTTGCGAACAAATGTACGTCCTAATGCCGGCGAACGGTGATTATAAGAAAACGCAAGACACTAAAGGGCCCATTAGCATTTGCCGAAAACGGAAAACATGCTTAAAACCGGGAATAAGTTAATAAAATAAAAATCGATGTTGTGTTAAACTAGATAATAAGCATTAACATTTGGGCCGAATGCCTTGTAAGTACACGCGTCGGCTAAAGAAGTACTAAATGCGTCAGTGAAATCCAACGGATGTTAGGGCAGTTTTTAAGAGGAGAGGGATAGTTTTATACTAATCATTAGAACACGAGTATCATGCAATCTCAGGTTTGTATTGAAATTTTTAGAAGTACAAATGTTGCCGCTGACTTATATCAGAACGACTGAAATAAGGTTAAAAAGCCCAAGCAATGTTGTATGGTAGGAACGGTTCTGGGAATGCATACTGCAGGTGTAATAAGTATTAAGAGAGAACCCGAAAGTCGCCCAAAGATCAAAGATTCTGTTTTAGAAGACGACCCAGTACCAATCATTGATGACGACGTAGAATGCCAATTTTTAAAACTGCACTCGCTCGCCTTAAAATTAGCAAATCTGCAGTGTTCGAGGCAGAGGGAGATGAATATATTCAAAGGACACATCAGGATACATGCGTAATTTACTTGATGGAACGATTGCCTGATGATTGATTTCTTACTGAATTTCTCACCACTTCCTATTAAGGAACAAGAGGAAACTTCTTTTAAACCTGTAAGATGTGCACGATATATGCCATTCTTAAAACGGGTAATCAATCTACAGGTATTTATTTCAATATGGTTGAGTTGTGTTAAACTTTATTTTCTTTTTCTTTTCAGTATTGTTTGTCATTTCATCATGGCAAGACTTACACTGTGATACCCACGGTATGGTGCGGTTTATGGGCTGGTTGAATCATCGGTCTAATTTTTTTTCGCAAATGATTATGTCCGGAATGTAACCGTAAATGGTGCTCGCTATCGCGCCATGATATTGGACTTTTTGATACCTGAAATTGAAGCCCGTAATCCTGGCGAAATTCGGTTTCAACAGGATAATGCCACTTGTCATACAGCTGCTCAAACAATGGATCTATTGAGAGGTCATTTCGCAGAGCAGCTATTTTTGAGATTTTGTTCTTTGTGGCCACATAAAGTCCAAAGTCTATGCTGACAAACTACGTTCGGGTTTTGAAACCCAACAGGGTCCAAAATTAGAATGAACAACCTGGGGCCTAGTTGCGGCCAATATTTGCAGGAAATTATATTTAAAAAATAAATGGCTTACGAGGGCGACCGCAAAACTAACTGGCCTGGCACATTTTCTGTTTTACTAGCAACTTTTTTTGTTTTTTAAAAGCAATCTTTTATAAGCCATCTGTCAAAATTTCCGAAATATTTAATGATTATTTTCTTTGTTACAGGTGATTGAAGTAAACAAGTTTTATAATTTTTTAAAAATGGAAAATAACGAGTTTCGTGCGGTAATTAAACACTTTTATTTGAAAGGTTATACGCCACAATTAATCAAGGATGAATTGGATTCTGTTCATGGTGATAATGCACCATTACGCTCCACCGTGAAATCCTGGGTTCAACAATTTAAAATGGGTCGTTCAAGTACGGAAGATGAACAACGCTCTGGAAGACCGAAAACTGCTACTACTATTGAAAACATTAGAAAAATATTTAATGAAGTGACTAAAGATAGACGAATAAAGCTCAGAGATTGTTAAAATACACGAAAAACAAGTTTGGAGTATTTTACATGATGAACTCCACATTAAAAAGCTATCCGCAAGATGTGTGCCGCGTTTGTTGACTTTGTCCCAATAAATAGTGCGTTGGACCAATTCCGAGTGGCTTTTAACGATTTATCAGCGTAATTCAATAGATTTCAAAACTGTTGATGAAACATGGTTCCATCACTACATCCCAGAATGCAAAGAACAGTCAAAACAATGGATAGAAGCTGGTAAAAGTGGTCCCAAGAAGGCGAAAACTGTTAAGTCAGCAGGAAAAGTAATGGCCACAGTATTTTGGGATGCAAGGGGTATAATATTTATTGACTATCTTGAGAAAGGAAAAACTATAAACAGTGAATATTATTGTGCATTATTGGTGAGTGAAGAAATCAAGATAAAACGACTGCATTTAGAAAAAAAAAGTTCTTTTTCATCAAGATAATGCTCCTTCACATACTGCATTTTTAGCTCAACAAAAACTGGCCGAATTACGATTTTAAATTGCTCCGCATCCACCATATAGTCCAGAATTAGCTCCTTCTGATTATTTCTTGTTTCCAAATTTAAAAAAAATTCTCGGTGGAAAAAAATTTTCGTCCAATAGCGAGGTTATTGCTGAAACTGAGGCATATTTGGAAGGTCTTGAAAAATCTTATTTTTCGGATTGAATTAAAAAACTTGAAAAACGTTTGATGAAGTGTATTGAGTTGGAAGGAGATTAAGTTGAAAAATAAATAATAATAATTCCAAAAAAACGGTTCTTTCTATGTTGGGCCAGTTACTTTTGCGGTCGCCCTCGTATAATACCCCTTCGAATGGACAACAATTCCACACTTGATTACAATTTTTGTATTTTTTTTTGAAAAAAAATACCTCTAGATTGATTACCCGTTACTAACTGGCCGAAAATACTATTTAACCTCAACGGACACAAGCTGATCTCTAAAACACGTTTAACGGGTGATCCATCTAGTGGTCTTGTTTATAAATCATATATATTTTAACAGTGACTGATATCTCCATGGAATGACTTGAGGCTTGAACAACTTGGGAAATAATGCAAACCTATTTCTAAAGTCAATGCTGTATAGGTTTTTTATTGAAATAAAGCTTCCAGCACGCTTGTGAGATATTTCGCTAAGTTATGAAATTGAAGAAAATCGATTCAGATATAGAAAAAGCTCCCCCACATATCTTCAACCGATTTTATGTATATCCAATTTTGATGAAATTTGGCACAGTGCATTACAATCGATCCAATAAAAATATATTGACCAGCCCAAATTACTTTTTATTTGGATTAATAGCATATGCTTTAAGTTGAGCAAATATATGGCCATACTGACTAACTGCCTATTTTGACCATGCGAACCCTGTTTTGGGCCACATGCGCCCAAAACAACTATGCCTTTTTTGAGGTATTTAGAGCGTACTAGATAACAGTACCCAATACCACAAAAAAATTATGCTTTGTTAAAAAATGCGCAAACGTGTAATTTTTACCAAGGTACCTTTAGTCCCTTAAGGGAATCTTTTTCATCCCTGGGCCGATTTCGCACATTTACAATACCAAGCAGCTTATGGCCATGAGCCGTCATCACGAAAAGTTTCAGGATCCTAGTGTAATTCGTTTGACCGCTGTCGAGAGACACAAGCAAGGACTGACGGACATGGCTAGACTTAGAACTTTACGGCGATCAATAAAATATATACTTTATAGGGTGTCCGATCAGTATTTCGTGGTGTTGCAAACGGAATGACTAATCTAGTTTGCCATCCACTCTATGGTGGAGGGTAACGGGTAATCAATCTAGAGGTAATTTTTTCAATAGGTTTTTTTTCACAGATTACTCGTGAGTTGGTTAAACATAATTTTTTTTCTTTTCAGTATTGTTTGCCATTTCATTATGGAAAGACGTACACCACGAAAACAACGGTGTGTGTCATAAACGCCATACCGGTCGAAATGCTCGAACGAGTCATCCAAAATTGGGCTCCCAGAATGGACACCATGAGGCGTAGTTACGGCCAACATTTAAAGGAAATTATATTTAAAAAATAAATGGCATAAAATATTCTTTCGAATGAGTAATAAAGATTCGACACTTGATTTGATTTTTGTACTTTTTATTTTGAAATAATGCCAATAGATTGATCACCCTTTATAACAAACCTTTTATCGTAGCATTCTTAGAGTCTATCAGTGGGATCAATCATTTCACTTGTAATAGGAAAAATATGTTCCATTCCTAGGCAAAAGAGTTAAACTAGAATGTCGGTTAATGGCGGTTTTTTAAATTAAAACCCCCGAATTTCGTTTTGTTCACCCACCATATAACCATTTAATTCACATCAGGCTATATATATTACTATATGATTGGAGCTGGTCGGCGAGTTTGGGTTTTAAATTATCTCTCTCAGTATAGTAGTTCGTATTTTATACGCGATGGATAGGATAACTATTCCGCGATAATTGGTGCAAACGGTCTTGTCTCCTTTTTTTTGGGAATAAGGCATAGCACCCTGAGGTTCCCATCATGGGTCATGCATTCGGTCTTCCAGATAGTGCCAACTAGCTGATGCATGCATCTTATTGCTGTTGTAACCTCTTACTGGGGTGTGGACAGACCTTTCACACCCCATTATCTGTGATTGGTAGCGTGGCAGATTTCCATTTAAATCTATACAGCTATGCGAGCAAACAAATTTCGTCTAGCTGATAAAAATCGGCAGGCTTCATTCGGTTGCTGTACTACTCGATCTGCTCACATTGGCGTTTCTACTGCCTTCTCAACTCCACACGCAGAGAAAAGATATGGTTACCGCAACAATAATATGTTCTCTACAATAAAAGCATGTTCGCCCCAACCATAGTATTGTTTTTTGAATTTCATTTTGACAACAGTATGACTGCGACAATGTTACTATTGTTTAAATGTAACAATAGTATTATTGCCAAATTTAGAAATGAAACTATGGTTGTAGGAACCATATAAACATGGTTGGAGCAACAAAAGTAGTATTGTTTAATGTTTACGTCAACAACAATATGATTACGGCAATCATACAGTATGGTTGCGACTATGAACAAAACAAAACAGGTTTTTTAGAGCACTTAAGTATAATGCCATTGATCATGGTTTAATCACATTCGCTACTTGGTGTCTACGGATGATGAAGTTGTATTCACCCCTGCTGGCAACTAAAAGTATTTTCGACTGCCGTTGGAATATATGTTTTTGTTTCTTGAATGAAATGTTCAATAAAAACATGGCCCCAAACCTGTCCATGAACTAAATGTAATGTAATTTAAAATTTTTTGGTTGAGTGTGAATCATACTATGGTTGTAAGGATCATAGTATGGTTATGTGTGAATCAGACTATTGTTGTGAGGATCATTATATTCTTGTGCCACAGCCATATACCCTACAATAGTATGATCCTCTTCGAATATTGTCACCCCAACCATACTTTTTTTCTGCGTGCAGGTATCGCTTTAACAACACTCGCATACAGCCGTCAATGCTTCCTTGAAAGCTATTTTCGTTGCTTCTAACGTGGCCCAACACTTCTTATCACTGAGCGTTGCTGTCACCAAAAGAGGTGGTATTTGCAAGCAACATTTGAGACAACTTCTTGGAGTTCGACGGCCAGCTTTCCCTTGTTATTCTGAAGTACAACTTTTATGGCACAATAGTTTTACTGCTACAAGATAGTAGTCCTAATCGATGTTCGTTGTTCTATCACGCTGGGTGTAGTATCGTAACATGATCGATTTGATTACTTGTCTTGCCTTGACAGCCATTACTTATATAGCCTATAAATATCGCGATGTTTAAATCGGGTGCTACTTAGTACCATGTTGCTTACAACGGCGAATTTGATCGGCCCCATAAAATTGTCAAAAAAAATTCTCCTCTTAATTGTCAACTGCCGCATTTACTTTTTATTATATTTCAACACTTTTCTCTATGCCTTTCTTAATTTACCAGTCTGATAAAAGTATTTTTTTGTTTTTAAATAATCCAAAATCCAACTCTTTACATCAACCTCATCCACTTCCGCTAAGATTGCACTCCAGCTTAACTCCCTTTAATTATTCTTAAATTCAAAGCAGTAAATCATCACCTTCTGTATTCCCTCTAGTAGAGATACCGGGTTTTTATAACGTCCTCCTTCTCCGAACGCCAGGAATGCTGCGTTATCATTTCAATGCACTGAACGGCGACCAAGCGGATGCCGAACGCTAGCGTTGCACGTAACGGTCACTAAAGTGTAAATACAATTTTCTGAAGGCAGACATTTACTGAAAGCTATAGCAAAACGACTCATACAAAAAATAAAAAAAATATGTATTTATTGACCATTTGTATTTAAATAAAGTCTCGAGCATAAAGTACATACTCACGCACCGGACGACAGATAGAATAGAGTGGCGAAGCAGAGGGAAGATCGTAAAACCGTCGATAAATAAATGTCACACATTCACAGAGACACAGAAATTTAAAATGCTCTGCATCGAAAAAAAGGAAATAAAAAAATAAATAATTACTGTGAAGGACTTGACCGTCTGACGGTGGAAGGAGGTAAGGCAAGGGTACTCGAATCGATACAACAAGTAGGGTGTGCGAAACAACGTGGGCAATTTACATGACAATTTTGTGCAAAAGGCTAATCTAAAGTTTGACAGCTGTCGTCTATGGTTGTTCCGAATATTCAATTACGAGGGCATATCAATAATTCCGTGACTCTTCGAATAAAACACAGTTTTGTTTGGCAAAAAAACATATTTTTTAACATAATCTTCTTTTAGCTCATAGAACCGTTTTTTGGAATTATTATTCTTTATTTTTCGACATAATCTCCTTCCAACTCAATACACTTCATCAAAAGTTTTTCAAGTTTTTTAATTCCATCCGAAAAATAAGATTTTTCAAGACCTTCAAAATATGCCTCAGTTTCAGCAATAACCTCACTATTGGACGAACATTTTTTGCCACCGAGAATTTTTTTTTTAATTTGGAAACAAGAAATAGTCAGAAGGAGCTAAATCTGGACTATATGGTTGATGCGGAGCAATTTAAAATCGTAATTCGGCCAGTTTTTGTTGAGTTAAAAATGCAGTGTGTGAAGGAGCATTATCTTGATGAAAAAGAACTTTTTTTTTCTAAATGCGGTCGTTTTTTCTTGATTTCTTCACTCAACCGATCTAATAATGCACAATAATATTCACTATTTATAGTTTTTCCTTTCTCAAGATAGTCAATAAATATTATACCCCTTGCATCCCAAAATACTGTGGCCATTACTTTTCCTGCTGACTTAACAGTTTTCGCCTTCTTGGGACCACTTTTACCAGCTTCTATCCATTGTTTTGACTGTTCTTTGCATTTTGGGATGTAGTGATGGATCCATGTTTCATCAACAGTTATGAATCGGCGCAAGAACTCTATTGGATTACGCTGATAAATCGCTAAAAGCTCCTCGGAATTGGTCCAACGGATTTTTTGGGGCAAAGTCAACAAACGCGGCACCCATCTTGCGGATAGCTTTTCATTGTGGAGTTCATCATGTAAAATACTCCAAACTTGTTTTTCGTGTATTTAACAATATCAGCAAGTTCTCTGAGCTTTATTCGTCTATCTTTAGCCACTTCATTAAATATTTTTCTAATGTTTTCAATAGTAGTAGCAGTTTACGGTCTTTCAGAGCGTTGTTCATCTTCCGTACTTGAACGACCTATTTTAAATTGTTGAACCCAGGATTTTAAGGTGGAGTATGATGGTGCATTATCACCATGAACAGAATCCAATTCATCTTTAATTAATTGTGGCGTATAACCTTTCATATAAAAGTGTTTAATTACCGCACGAAACTCTTTATTTTCCATTTTTCAAAAATTATAAAACTTGTTTACTTCAATCACCTGCAACAAAGAAAATAATCATTAAATATTTCGGAAATTTTGACAGATGGCTTATAAAAGAATGCTTTTAAAAACCAAAAAAAAAAACAAAAGTTGCTAGCAAAACAGAAAATGTGCGAGTTTCTCCAATTTTGTATCCCTTTCAAACAATAGGAATTTTCGAGGTCCATAAAATACTCGTAGGCATTTGTTTGATCAATAATTTCATCGTTGAAGGTGAATATCTTTCCATCGAGCAATTTCTTAAGGTTTGGATATAGAAAATAGTCACTGGGGTCTAAATCCAGAGAATAAGGCGAATGACGTACAAATTCCTAACCCCAAGTCATGCAATTATGCCATAGATACTGTGCACCCGTGCATTATCTTGACGAAAAAGAACCTTTTTCTTGGCCATATGGGGTCGTTTTCTTGAAATCATCGTTAAATTGGTCCAATATGTTGGCATCATATTCGCCGTTTATTGTTTTCCCCTTTTGAAGGTAAACGATGTGGATGTGGAGTATCCCCAAAAAAAAATTTGCCATCACCTTATTAGCCGACAAAGTCACATTGGCCTGCTTCGGTTTACCCGTAGAAACCCATTGTTTGGACTGGTGATTGGTCTCCGGAGTGTTGTAATGGATCCATGTTTCATTCACAGTTACAAAGCGCCGCAAAAACTCATTCAAATTGTGTTTTGAAAACTCCAAACAATTTTTTGAAGCTGTCTCAAGATTTCGTTAATGGTCAATTGAGAGCAAACGCGGCACCCATCTTGCAGACAGCTTTCTTAAACCAAACTGAGCATGTAAAATCGAAACCCCACTGTCATATGAAATGCGTATGGCATCAACAATCTCACGCACCTTTACTCTTCGATCGGCCAAAACCATATCGGGATTTTTTCGACATTTTCGGGTGTATTGACCATAATGGCCATCCCGAATGTTCAGCGTCATTTGTACTTGTGCGACCACAACGAAAGTTTGTAAACCACTTTTTTTACCATTGAAATCGATGATGCAGAGCAGTGATGAAATTTACAAAACTTTAAATTGTACAAAAAAGACCACATAAATGTACCAAAACTAACGTAATTGTACCATAATTAGTTTTTAAGTTCGACAGACTAGATTCCGACTGAAATGAAATGCGTAACAAGATAAGCCAACTACAACGAGAATCAATGGCGATCTGTATTAAGAACTCTTTTTTTTATAAATTATTCATTTGCAGACTAGCACACTGGAAATGTCCTTTATATTGTGTCGATTTGAGTCTGTTTATATCGTAAGTGACTGGAAACACAGCTGTGTGTTGACTATTCGGGAATCATACGGACGGCAAGCCCAGCTGATGAATGAATTGTTCATGTAAAATCATCTAGACCATCTAATCAAATACGAGCTAACACTCTTGTTTTGAGCGTTAGCCTAATTACCTAAGAGGAAAACATCCCATTAAAATACATACAAAATTTTGATTCGCAAAACTTATGCCGTCGATGCACTTTGAAAACAAAAAAATATTGCTATTCGGATAATCTCGAGAGAAATCAGCACCTGCTTAAGAAATACCATAGACAGTGGTGCCAATTTCTACTTTTTCCGGCTAAATCTAGCATTAATAAATGGTTAGATTGAATCTTTCCGGAACATTTTTTTTCTGTGTCAATAGATAGTACATGCTAAATTTAATCCAGCGGGAATCGAATTTTGCTCGGGAAACGTGTGAACTATCCCTTTGTTAAACAGATTCCTATTTAAAAAACAAGGACCAACAAATTCTTTCAGTTTTTGTACAATTTGAGTGGAGAATACATCTTATAGGATATCAGATCGTACTAATGTGGGCCATAAGAATATGCAGAAACTAAAATATATTCCACCGTAGCTATTTTCGACGACTTTGACAAAGGCAATACCAGTGGTCGAATTCGAAACTTTAAATGTCCCATTTAAATGTATCTGTTGTCATTACAAGTATTTAGGAAATAAAGCCATTTTTGAACCGAAATCTAGCCATTACCGTAGCGCAAACGGAATCTTATTTACTCTCTACCTAGGAATATGTCCAACTCTATCGTGTGGAATATGCCCATTAGGAATCTGATGCAAGTTAAGCTATTGTGTCTTTAAACCCAACATTATCTTTAAGAGTATCAATTATATTATGAAAGTTGTTAACTTGAACATGGTACTAATAAGATCCCTAGTTAGTTAGTCGAGAAGTTATAAAATAAATAGAGAAAATGGTACCGATAATGCCTGAAATTATTAAAAAAAAAACTAAGAAACATGATGTTTTTATAACTGACAAATGCATGTTCTGTATTCAATTATAGTGATTTCCTGAAATGTTATCTTTTGGTCTTAATCAGAGTCACGCTATGGCTCTGCCAAAAACACATGGGCCGTAGGATTCAACTTTAAAGAGTATCCTTATTAGGAAAATAAATTGATAATATAATATCTGACCGCAGTCAATTGTACCAAAGTTGGATTGAGAGTACCACGGTACCAACAAGTTTTTAATTG
Source organism: Hydrotaea diabolus (assembly GCA_963513945.1). Taxonomy (NCBI): domain Eukaryota; kingdom Metazoa; phylum Arthropoda; class Insecta; order Diptera; family Muscidae; genus Hydrotaea; species Hydrotaea diabolus. The sequence continues at coordinate 149,059,677 of OY740716.1, forward strand.
TACCACTCTTAATACAATTGTACGTATGTTATACAATTTTCGTACTTTTCCATCGATGGTACAGAGTCCCCATAGTATTTATCAAGCTTTTCCTTGGTTTGATTGATGGTTTTTTTCCTCAAAAAATAATGTTCAATGAGCACTCGAAATTTACTTTTTCACATTTTTAACAAAATTTACGAGGTTGTATGTTTTGAACAGCTGTTAAACACAAACTAAATGGCGAAACACTCTCAAAACAGTAAACTGAGAAGAAAAGGTGGATAAGGTTAAATTATGCATAAATAAACATGAATTGGAGTCTACGTTATATAAGGTTAAGTTGAACATTTTGTTGTTGACTGGTATTTAACAATAATAATCGTTAATTTAACTATTCTAAGGTTGAATTTTTTAAGCATTAAAATTGTTAATTTTAGAATAACTATTATTGTTTTAACAACTCACTGTTGAGTTATTTAACCATTAACATTGTTATTATTGAAATCATTATTGTTGTTTTGCCAATGCATTGTTTTTAACAATGAAAATTGTTAATATTAAAATTTCATAGTTAATTTATTGAAATAATACATATTATATTAAAAAATGTATTTTTGAGCAGGGATTAAACCGGCTCAAGACCTCTTGTTTCTATATTTAAATAGAAGACAAGTTTTTAACAAAATGGCAAAGTGACATTGATTTTCGTGGCTGCACACTACTTTTATCATGATTTCGGGTCCGAGACAACCATCCTCAGAAAGCCTTGCTGCAATTATTGAAAGTAAAACCGAACTCTATAAGGCCAGGCTCTCCCCAAACGAATGAGAACTACTGTTGTAAACCTTACTTTTCAGGTTTTCTTCACACAATTGCCCACGAAAATACAACTCACTCTTGCCACCTCTAAAGAGACTCCACATTTTAATACTTTTAACTATGCAGATTGTTATAGAAATCATTTTGATTGTTAAGTTAACTAACTATTGGTTACCTCTTTTAACCAGAAATATAGTTACTGTAACAATTTTAAATATTAAATTAGCCTTCTAACTATGTTTTTGTGTTGTTTACCTGTATTAGGTATTTTTTCATTATCATGACTTGAACAGTTTTTATTCTGGTGCGAGACATTTTTTATGTCTCTTTTTCAGAATCAACTAAAAAATTGGTAAAATGTATTGGCTACGGTTGCCAGACAGACTGTACAGCTGTTTCTAAACCCGCCGAGGTTTTTCTTCAGCAGTCTTTAGCAACGATTACTTGGCTACAAATCCAATGACTTGTACTGGAGTCCCATTATGATAAATGAGAATTACCCTTTGCGTTTAGTCTTCGAACTGTCGGAAAAGCAATATCATTGCGCTATGAAGATTGTACAGCTAGCCTTTGCATTTGGTGGTAGTTTTTTTAAAGCAGCGAGATAAATTTCCTTATGATCTTTCTCACAATTACAAACGTTCAGAGCAGAGCAAGAAAGGAATAAGAGTGGAGGAATAAGACAGTCGCAATCGTTGCAACTTCATGTAACTTAATTCTGAACGTCGTATAACAAAAAGCAGATCAAAAACTTCGATACAACAGAGCCGAATGATCATTCAATTTTTGTTTATGTCGCACAATTTGCTGGCTCTCTCTTGAAGAAACCAACCTTTTATAATGTTAACTTAACTATTTTGCATGAACATTTGACCTTATACTTATACGAGTATAACGTTATTTTGTCTTCGTTACCAAACATTTACCATGACAAATTTAACCAGACACATGGTTAAAATAACATTGTATTTTTGGCTCAGTGTAGACAGTAGTCTATTAACAGATGGTACTTGATGGGAGCAGTGTTGCATTTCATATAACCACGAGGATAGTTAGAAAAGTCACGGAATTATTGATATGCCCTCGAATGTTAGTAAATGCAACCAACACCTTTGTTTTGTTCTCATTCGTCACCAATCCCAGCCTTGCCGAGTCCTTCCCGATACCACGCTTTTATATCGTACAGTTATTCCCATGATTATGTATTACTGTGCTCCCTATGTTGAACTTCGTGTCAGTTGATGCTTGCTCGTTGCCGCGGAATATTAACCATGTTGCAAGACAGATGATAACCTTGTCTGTGGTCATAATCGTAGCGAATAGTAGGATTTTGTGTCAGTCAACATCATTTTGTTCACCACATCCACATAATGATGATCTTCCTGAATCGCGGTGATGCCAGCGTTATATCTTTCAAGGACATTCGCCAGATGGATAGAGGCACCTTTCCAATTAAGGGTTCGGGCATTCCAGGTTCATATCCCCAAATCGTAGTCCATGCTAAGTTCAACAGGGTCCTCTGCAATGAGGGGCTCCAAGTTTTAATGTTACTGGACGATTTCATTGTGGTTTTGGTTTTATGGAGATGGCATACAGGGCCGATGACCCAGACCATATTTTTTAAGTGACCGTTTCAGATGACACCTGAGCTACTCTCGTAGAATTAGCAATACAAGATTTTTGCGAGGTTTAACTAAACAGACCGTTGCTTGGTATCTAACATTCCCTACGTCTGCCGTTTAGTCTTGAGTAATTTTATAGGTGTTACCAAACACAGTCCGCAACACTGTATTTTTGATCCTCGCTCGCAGATGTATCACATACACATTCGATCCAAATATCCAAAATCATCGACTATAAAGGGATACGAGTATTACACGCAATGAAAATAATTTCAACTTCAAAAGTAAATATGTTGCGATGCAAAAAATATGTCTGCCTGGAGAAGGCATATACTCAATTAAAATAATCCAAAGAAAAAAAAGGAAAATAAATAAATAAATAAAGACCGAAACAAAGTTGTTGCTGCCTGCTGCACTCCAGTCTACGATGGCCGACGGTGATGATGATTAAGCAAATATGTGGCATTATTGAAAATAAATACGGTCAGTCGACAGAGCATTAATTATTTTTATCCTTACCATATTTGCCAGACTTTTTTTTATTGGCAATCCCAAGAAAACACAATCTTCTTTAACCAATTTAAATATTCAATTTTGGAAGTGAATTTTCCCATACGCGTATACGAGTACTCGTATATGTGTGTGTGTTGTTTGTAGACAAGTAGGAAAAGCCGCCTTTAAAGTGAATTTTAAACTTAATGAATGAAAATAATGAGTTATGTATTAAAAAGCATATGAATAAGTAAAGTTGACTTATTGTGTTAACTGGAAAATACGCACGTATGTATTTGCATGAATATTCCATTAAGGAAATAAACATGAAACTAGTCTTAAATCATAGAGCTTCTTACAATATCTTACCGTTCTGATATTTAAATGTGTATCAGGAGCTAAATACTTTCTATGGCTTCGGAAGAAACTCACTCATCAGGCAGTAAAAGTCTATACCAGCTTAAAGTGGATTTATCACAGAAATGAACGGAAAATTTCTCAGAAATTCTTCTCCGTAGGATATTGCTTTCTTAGAGGCTGCACTTCTATTCTATAACGTAGTGTTCACATTATTTATATAGGACATAATCTAGCCGCTCGGTTTGTCTGTCCGTGTTTCTGTGAAAAGCAAGAAATCGGCCAAAAAACAAGGTATGACCCGGAAATTGTGCTCAAGTAAAAACTTATTTCTGAGTCGACCTTGACCCCTTTACAAAAAACATCAATATCAGTATTAATTTTTAAAATATGTACGAATTAAGACATTGTACCCTTAAACCTTGAGGTCCTTAAACCGGTCCTCTCTGGTAGAAGCAAGCTAATTATAAAGTGTGGTTAAATTTTATGGGCCGATGTTGAATATGAACCACACCTCAGCGTGAAGATTTTTCTGCATTTTATTTGATAATTTCAGACTAACTCATTTTGAACCATGGAAAGATACACAAACGAGCAAAGCGTTAAACACGCAGAAAAAAAGTATAATTGTAGTGGCAATATTCGAAGAGGATAATACTATTGTTGGGTATATAGTTGTGGTACAACAATATTATGATCCCCACAACAGTAGTATGATTCAAATACAACCATACTATGATCCTCACAACAATAGTATGATTCACACATATCCATACTATGATCCCCACAACCATAGTATGAGTCACACTCAACCATACTATGATCTCCACAATCATAGTATGATCCTCACAACCATAGTATGATTCACACGCAACCATAGTATGATCCTCACAACAATAGTGTGATTCACACGCCACCATGTTATGACCCCTACAACCATATTATGATCACACACAATTATACTATGATCCCCATTATAATTTATAAGAATTTGTTTAAGTTGTCGACAAAAGATGTGATCCCCAATATTATTTATTAGAATTGGTTTAAGTTGTCAACAATAGATTTAAATTATGAAAATTATTCAAAAATACATTAAATTCAAAATAATACAAGTGATTTATTTCACAGTAGAAAAATAAGTTGAAGTAAACGTAAGCGTTTTTATTAAAAATATTTCAGTTAAATAAAGCTTAATTTCGATGAAAAACAACTATTATTGCATAAGATCCGTAACAATAACATTTGTTCTTAAAAGCATATTTAAATGAAGAAAAATCACAATCATACAGTATGATTGCCGTTATCATATTATTGTTAACATTAAACGCAAAACACAATACTTTTGTCGCATCAACCATATTTATATTGTTGCTGTAACCATATTTTCATTTTTAAATTTGGCAATAATACTATTGTTACATTTCAACAATGTTAATATTGCAGCAATTATACTATTGTCAAAAATAAATTCAGTTAACAATGCTATGGTTGCGACGAACATACTTTTATGGCGGAAAACATATTATTATTGTCGTGACCATGTTTTTTCTCTGCGTGAAGTTATTCAGGCTTATTATGAAAATGAAAAACAATTTTCGAAGAAAAGCATCTTCATTGCTGAGGCACATTTTCACCTCAGTGGATTCGTCAATAGTCAGAATTGCCGCATTTGGGCGAATGTTAACCCAAGAGTGATTGTCAAAAAACAATGCACCTACAAAGAGTGACTGTTTGGTGCGGTATGGGCTGGCGGCATCATCGTGCCGTATTTTTTCCAAAATGAGGCCGGCCAGGCAGTTACTGTGAATGGTGTTCGCTGTCGTTACTTTTTATGGACCAAATTGGAAGATATGGATGTGGACGATATGTGGAAGGTGCCACTCAACATAGGCCCTTTAAATTTAAACACCCTTTACTTTAGATATAAGGCTGAGCCAAATCTGTGATGTATTTTGTAGTTTATAAACAGGACGGTGTCACTTGCCGCACACCTAACGAAACAATGGCTCTTTTGCGCGAAAAATCAACATCGGCCCTTAAAATTTAACCACCCTTTAGTAAATAAGGGCATAGGGGCGCACAGAATAAAGAAAAACATCTTAACGAACAGTTATATTAATTTTTAAAAGATTTGACTGATTTACGATTTGACTGATCAAAGCAAACTCTCATTCAAAATATTAATATTGATTTCTTTTAAGAATTTGGGTGCGATTGCTACTCACACACAAAGGCTTTATATCGGTTGACATGGATACTCATTTCGCATCCTAATATCGGGGGGGTCAATCTTAAAATATTTTTTCAAAATATAAAAAATATACTTAAATTCAAATCAAGTGTGGAATCTGCATTGTTCATTCGAAAGGACATTTTACGACATTTATTTTTTGAATATAATTTCCTTCAAATGTTGGCCGCAACTACGCCTCAGGCTGTCTATTCTGAGGGTCCAATAACCTGTCGAAATGCTCGATTTACGAGGTTTTTGCGGTATAAGCCTTTCCATGATGAAATGGCAAAAACTACTGAAAAGAAAAAAAAGGTTTAAAACTAACTATTTACGCGTAATCGGTGAAAAACCCCCTATTGCAAAAAATGCCTCTAGATGGAACACCCGTTATAGATGTAATTTCAGGATTTAGCTAAAACTGGTGTTCGCACCAACCCACCATAATTTGGTTTTTTCGTTTTTCCATTTTATTTATTTCGTTGTTGTTGTAACAACAATATTTTGAATATCGTAAGTCCAGTTCGCCTATGAGTGTTCGTCCAGGTGAAGGAAAACCGCCATTTGTACTGCAAGCGGTCAAGGCGACCCGGTGATGAGTGACTTTGGCCGGACAATAAAAGAGCTTTAGCAATTCATGTGGTCCCTGATGGTAGGAGGCACAAATGTTTGGCACGTTGTCATAAATTCTGGCTCAATACAAATTAAGGCGGCTGCACCAACTGAATCAGAAACACTCGCGTCTGTCGAGGCAGCGTCTCATCGCAAAGGGCCTGTGTAATGATAACAATCCACTACTCTCCACCATGGACTGCGCTGTAGTACGGCATTGACAGGATTTGGGTATTTGTTCGTTGGTGGTTTGACAGAACAACATTTTTGGGGCCCGATTAATCGTTGGAGAACCCATATGTATATTGTTGACGAGAGCCGAAAGGGTCCTAAGCAGCCGCTATGTTCAAGCCTTAAATTAAGACAAACCATATTAGCTAATACGAGGGCGACCGCAAAACTAACTGGCCTGGCATATTTTCTGTTTTACTAGCAACTTTTTTTGTTTTGTTTTTTAAAAGCAATCTTCTATAAGCCATCTGTCAAAATTTCCGAAATATTTAATGAATTTTTTCTTTGTTACAGGTAATTGAAGTAAACAAGTTTTATAATTTTTGAAAAATGAAAAATAAAGAGTTTCGTGCGGTAATTAAACACTTTTATATGAAAGGTTATACGCCACAATTAATCAAAGATGAACTGGATTCTGTCCATGGTGATAATGCACCATCATACTCCACCGTGAAATCCTGGCTTCAACAATTTAAAATGGGTCGTTCAAGTACGGAAGATGAACAACGCTCTGGAAGACCGAAAAGTTTTTTTTCATCAAGATAATGCTCCTTCACACACTGCATTTTTAACTCAACAAAAACTGGCCGAATTACGATTTAAAATTGCTCCGCATCCACCATATACGAAGTCCAGATTTAGCTCCTTCTGATTATTTCTTGTTTCCAAATTTAAAAAAATTTCTCGGTGGCAAAAAGTTTTCGTCCAATAGCGAGGTTATTGCTGAAACTGAGGCATATTTTGAAGGTCTTGAAAAATCTTATTTTTCAGATGGAATTCAAAAACTTGAATAACGTTTGATGAAGTGTATTGAGTTGGAAGGAGATTATGTTGAAAAATAAATAAAAATAATTCCAAAAAAACGGTTCTTTTTATGTTAGGCCAGTTACTTTTGCGGTCGCCCTCGTACATATTGGGTCATGTGAGATAGTTCTACAGCTTCTGAGTAACCATATGTGACGCGCAAAGTAGAAAGGGACCTAAGGTTAAAAACCAGTTTTGTCCAGGAGAGCCATTTTAAAGATTAGGTCCGTTTCTATTTGCGCTTAGAACCGTCGACTTCACTTCCATAAAACGCGCATATCTCTGGGAGGAACACTTTTGGGGCATGGGATCTGTCTCATTCGATGCTCAGATGTTGTCCACATCAAAAAAAAGTGAAAAGTTGATGAAAAATTTTGTCCAGGTGAGCCATTTTAAAGATTAGGTCCGTTTTTATTTGCGCTTAGAATCGTCGACTTCACTTTCATAAAACGCGCATTTCTCTGGGAGGGAACACTTTTGGGGCATGGGATCGGTCTCATTCGATGCTCAGATGTTGTCCACATCAAAAAAGAAAAAAAAAATGAAAATTGATTTTTTTACCCTTAGTTCCCTTTCTCTATGCGATGTGACATATTATGTCGATGTTCGAAAGCACCTTAATTTCGAAGCTTTAGGGACATTTGATCTATCCAAGGCTTCAAGTATAGTCAAATCGTAAAACAAATGTTACTTCCACATTCGAAAAAATTTTTTTTGTTGTTTTTTTTTATACCCATTTGTTCATTGTTAAAAGGGCCGATTTTGGGCCTCTCAAGCCCATATGGACTCTCCGAGTTCCAAATTGGCACAAATAAAAAAAATAGTTATACTCGTATACGGGACGTTACGGTATTTTGGGTCGCACAACTCATAGACTACGCCCATAGGTCAGGCCTTAAATTCGGTGGTGAGCAAAATTGGCCCAAATCTAACATTTGTCTTGTAAGAAAACATTACTGTTTCTGAATAACCAGATCTTCCCGAACATTACAGGACGGCTTTTGGTTCCCACGGAGCTAGCTTAAGGCCTATAATTCAGCCAAATCCTAAAATCAAATTACTTAGAAAACTCCACTGTTTCTGAGTTCACAGAGGTCCGTGTTCGTAAGGACCTATTTTAAGCACCCTTGGGACCTTATTTCCATGGTTCAATTACTAAAAATTAGTCGGGTATTAAAATTAATAAGAGATTAGGATATGTGATGAAATTTTTTTTTTAGTACCCATGGGTCCATAGTTTAAATGGCTGGTTAATGAGCCCATTAGGCCCATGTGGACCCATCCAAGTTTCAAATTGGGAACTCGGATCGGTCCGGGTTTTGGACCCTCATGGACAACGCCTATAGGTCGAGGCCTCCACTTCAGCCATGTCGTAAAATTTATGTCATATTCAGAGAGTTTATTAATTAGCCATAGGTACCCATAGGAATAGATAAATGTTCGAAATGTCATATTTTTGGCAGGACCTTATTTCTATGGGTCAAGACCTTAAATTTCTTCGAATCGGATAATTAATGAGATTTTCCGAGTTGTGACGAAATTGTATGGGTTAGGGCGGTATTGACTTTAAGGGGCGCTGGCCGTCGCTTGGTAATGGCTCGAGTTGCGATGGCGCACCATGGTTGAAGCTATCACAGCGAGCATCATTCAAAACACTTGGACGCTGTTTGTATAAATAAATAGTGCAAGTCTGTTCGGTATTGGGCCTCAAGGGCTTTTATGGGCCGGTTCAAAAATCAAATTGGTCCAAATTTTTAATATAGGTCCATATTTGGAAGATTTCACCATTTCTGGATACCCATATGTCAGCGAACATTAGGGGACGATTTTCGGGATCCAGGACCCACGGATCGCATCGATTGGTCAACGTCTCAAAATCAGCCAAATCGTGATATTAATGTCATATTCCGATTCTTTAAAAAACTCCGCTGTAAATAAAAATTTGATTGTTTTTCAATCCCCATATGTGACGCGCAAAATAGAAAGGGACCTATGGGTAAAAACCAGTTTTGTTCAGGAGAGCCATTTTAAAGATTTAAATACGTGTATCCTTGGTGTAGAATCGTCGACTTCACTTTCATAAAACGCGCATATCTCTGGGAGGGAACACTTTTGGAGCATGGAATCGGTCTCATTCGATGCTCAGATGTTGTCCTCATCAAAAAAAAAGTGAAAATTTCTTTTTTTACCCTTAGGTCCATATGTCTGTCACATATGTCCGTAGGCAAAGGAGCCGTTTTCTTTGCCAATCCGAGTTCCAAATTGACCCAAGGCCTAGGACTCCTAAATGCTTTAAGCATACAGACAAACGGACATGGCTATATCGTCTTAGAGTTTTACGAGATCAATAACATTTACTTTACTTTATATTGCCGCAGATGAATTTTCGAGATGTTACAAACGGAATGAAAAACGTATATGTACTCCCATTCTATGGCGGAGAGTATAATAAGTACAACATGTTTGAAAAAGGACGGACGGGATTCTATGTTATGACCAAATCTTGATTTGATTTGAAATGGCCTTTACTACAATATGCAAGTAGTATTTTAGTGGAACATTTTAACACAAAAGCAAGTAAAAATTTCATTTAGTTCGGCCAGGCCGAACTTTATATGCCCTCCACCACCCCTCAGCCACAACTTCAAAATGTCTTTTATCTTGATTTGTAGCAAAATTTGCTTTAATTTGAGTATCCGTATTTCCATATTGACTATTAATTTTTAATATTACCGATTTGACCATGCGGTACGTTTTTTGGGCCGTGTGAGCTATAATGTCCAGCAACTATTCTCTCTTCTGAGGTTTTAAGTACGTATAAACTAACAGTATCCATTTTTACCATTGTACGTCTACAAAAAATTTTAATTTGTAAAAAATACTGCAAAAATTTTACTTTTTCCGTGCTACCTTTAGTCCCTTAGAGGGATAACAAAACATTCAATTCGGGTTCAGGAGATAATTTTACATAAGAATCAGTTGATTTCGTCTAAACTGCAGAACAGTGTAATTAGAAAAATTAGTTGGCAGTCTTTAAATTTAATGCGTATTTCTCATATTATTTTTTTTTTATTTAGAAGCTTTCATTAGAAATGTAATAATGAACACTTGATCTCATAAGTTTTACCAGCAACTTGTCCATGTATATATCAATAAAATGTTGAATGTTTTTTTTCGAAGCCTCAATATTTGCTACTCAATAGCAAATATTCAATATTTAGTTGTTATCAAAAACTATATTCATGTATATTGGAAATGTCTTGCAGCACTTTAATTTAAAAAAAATTAGAAGAGTAATTTGTTATAGCCGTTTTTTAAATACTAAGGCTCGACAGCTATCTAGGATACGTATCTACTTTATCCCTGCAATCCATAATTTTTTTTGAGAGACAAGTACTGCAGGACGTTTATGCACGACTTATCTATTGCGATTTTGTTACCCAGTGTTAGTTATCAGAACTTCGAAATAAGCACCACTTTTTGTACAAAGTATATATATTCTTGAGCCTTGTAAAATTCTAAGACGATCTAGCCATTGTCCGTCTGTTGAAAAAAAGATAGAGCCTGCAAGAAAAAAGCTAGGGAGCTGAAATTTGGCTCAAACATGTATAGTTAACCTAACATGGTTGTTATTGAAAATGGGCTATATATCTCTACGGGAAGTTGGTGTTGGAGACCCTCAACCAACACTACCTCATAAAAATTAGTTTTTTATTTGGAAATATCCGTCCAGTTTCATGAGCAAAATAACTGAAATTTTGCAAATAATAATCTCTATATAAGCGAAATCATCGATGTATGTAAAAATGGTTTAGATTGGGCCACCATTTCTTGCACCTCCCAACAAACGGCCTTATGGGTCTTAAGAAATAATATGACTATAACTCACCACAAACTTGACCTTTCGAAATGAAATTTTACACATCAAGATTTCTATACACAACACACTTCTACGCTGAATTCGGTTGAGATGGGAAAAGTCCTACTGGTACCTCCCACACTAACGGTCTCATGGGCCTTGAAAAATAATATGACAATAACTCACCACACACTTGACCTATTGAGACCAAATTTTCGGCATAAAGATTATTATAAAGAACAGACTTTTGCGCTAAATTTGGCTAAGATCGGAAAGGCCCTACTAGTAACTCCCACACAAAAGGACTCATGGCCCTTGAAAAATAATATGACAATAACTCACGACAAACTTGACCTATAGAGATGAAATTTTTTACATATAGATTTTTATATAGAACACACCTCTGCACCAAATTCTGTTAAGATCGGAAAAGTCCTACTGGTACCTCCCACACAAACAGTCTCATGGGCTTTGAGAAATAATATGACGATAAGTCACCACAAGCTTGACCTATCGAAATGAAATTTTGCACATAAAGATTTCTATATAGAACACACTTCCGCACCAAATTGAGTTGATATTGGGTAGCCTCTTTTGCTACCTCCCATACAAAGATTTACAAAATTAAAAAAAATAGTTTTTTATTTGGGAATCTGGTGGAGGGTATCCAAAGTTCGGCACAGCCAAACTTAACATTTTTTACTTGTTGAAATTTAAAGTTTATTTCTTTTTACTAGATCTCCCTTTTTTAAATTAAATGTATGTACATAATTGCAATAATATAAGTTAACAATGTAAAATATATTAATGCTGAGGCCACTGGGTTTTAGCTATACTGTCATTAATTTATTTATTACTAAAATTGCTTATTATTCTTGTATATAAAATAGATTGCAAATAAATATAATGTTGAAAAAAAAATTACCACATTTTTTTACGCACAAACCACGATAAAAAATCGATCTTCTTTTTAATTGGTTGTATGTGGTGAATTTTTCTTAAATTGAACCAAAAATCCTCAATCGTTATTGAGTAAATTTTCACAAATAAAAAATCGTCAAAATGGCGAAAAATTGTCCCATCTGACACCACTGCTAGTATGTATCATTAGCCGTTAGGTGCCAACAATTTGCATTGGGGATTAAGGCATGGAGTTTTAATTTTTGAATTCTAGCAACTTTTATACCAAAACTAAACCATATGCACGACAGATGACAGATCTGAAAACTGTTGCCAGAGACGACGTGGAAGCTAGAACAAGTTTTCACCGGCAATGGTCCTAGAGTTTTTCATTTTATCTCCGTTTGTTGTTACGTGCCATTCATTGCTGTTCCTTTATTAACGTTATTACGATTATCATTTCGAATATAAAACTTTACGGACAATAAAAATCCTCTTCAGCAGAGCCTGTGTGTGTGGGTCAGACTGTGTCCGCGAATGATTCACTGCAGCACAGTGGAGGATTTCAACATTTAACAAATGGACTAGTTGTAACTTCGGCCCAGTTGAAGCTTATATGTGACAGCGCATAGAGAAAGGGACCTAAGGGTAAAAAAAAATCAATTTTCACTTTTATTGATGTGGACAACATCTGAGCATCGAATGAGACCGCTCCCATGCCCCAAAAGTGTTCCCTCCCAGAGATATGCGCGTTTTATGAAAGTGATGGTACACCAAAGATACACGTATTTAAATCTTTAAAATGGTTCTCCTGAACAAAACTGGTTTTTACCCTTAGGTCCCTTTCTATTTTACGCGTCACATATACTCGCCACCATGGAACGAACCGGCAGTATTGTGACTTGTAACTGCTGGTCCATATTTGACAGGACCTAAAAGGGAAACTTTTTTCTTCTTCGGCCGATTTCATCCATTAACATGCCATCATTCTGCAAAATTTCAGGATACTAGGTTCATTTGTTTGACCGGTATCGTGTGTCAATAGACACACAGGCGGACATGGCTTTATCGTCTTAGAATTTTATGACGATCAAGAATATACATACTGATTGCTATAACTATTTCTGGCCTAATAATGAAAATGCAAATATTTATTATCAAAAATGGTTTTATTGCTTTTCAAAGTATTCTCCAGCATGATTTATACACTTTTGCAGGCTTTCAAGCCAATTGTCGAAGCACTTTTTCCACTCCGATTGAGACACCTCCAAAGCATGGTTTATGAACGCTTCAACAGCATATTTTGGCGACGAAAATCGTTGACCACGCATTTTTGGTCTTGATGTGCGAGAATAAAAAGATGTCTTTGGGTGCCAAGTCAGGGCTGTACGGCGGCTGAACCATCCGTTCGACGTTTTGGCCGGTCGAAAAGACGCTGGTTTGAGCCGATGTGTGAAAGCTCGCATTGTCATGGTGCACAATGATTCGTCTTCTCTTGTTCGTTTTTCGAATTTCTCCGAAGACTTTAGGAAAAAAATTGTGGTGTACCACTCAGAATTGACCGTCCTACGTTGCTCAAGCGGAACAGTCGCCACATGACCAGTTTTGCCGAAGAAACAGGGACCATTTGATTCGAAGTGCTTCTTTCACGAACCACTTTAGTTGGATTTGGCTCGTCTTCGAAGACCCACACGGTCGATTGCTGGTTCGTTACGGGCTCATACGCATAGATCCATGATTCTTCACCTGTGACGATCTTATAAACGTCTTTTGAAGCATCGCGATCGTATTTTCTCAAAATTTCTTTGCACCAATCGACACGAGCCTTTTTTGAGCTACGAGAACAAACCTTTTTACGGCCAGGAGTTTATGCAATATCGAATGTATGCTGGTGGAAGATATGCCCAAGGATGCCTCTATCTCACGGTATGTCACATGATGAACTTGCATTATCAGTTCACGCACGGCGTCAATGTTCTCTGGCGCAACGGCCGTTTTTGGACGTGCTTGAGTGAGCGTCGGCCACGATTGAATTCATTAAACCAGTTTTTCACAGTGCTTTAGGATGGTGCTTCATCGCCATACAAAGTTTTAAGTTCATCGATGCACTCTTGTCCTGAAAGTCGAAAGTTGTAAAAAATGATCGCGCGAAATGATGTTGAAGAGTTAATTCCACCTTTTGCCAAATTATTTGTCAGATGGCGCCAGCCAACACTTAGTATTGTCTAGGCCAGAAATATATATAGCAACCGTCGTGTTTTATGGGATAACTAATCCATATTTCGTGGTGTTGCCAAGGGAACTACAAATTCAATGTACCATCCACCGTTCGTTGAAGGTAATAAGAAAGTCGTGCATCACTTATCTCAACCAAGACAACGAAATGACTTAATTGTTGGATTCGTAACAATTTTTGCTTTAATTTGATTACACATATGTCCATTTTGACTCTTAATAGCCATGCAGAACTGTATTTTGGGCCACATGAGCCAAAAAGTCCAGCCACTAAAGCCTATGTTGAGGTACTTAGTGCGTCGCATGTAACAGTACCCCTAATAACCATTGTCAGTTAACAATAAACAGGGTGGAGCGCGCAAATTTGCTTATTTGGGAATGAAATAAAAAAATTACGAACCTTAGAAAAATTTATTTTATATTTTAAATTTATCGAACAATAAGGGAATTTTTAAATTACAACATTATAAATACTGTACCTGGCAAATGGTGACCTTCACTATCCACACTGCTGCATACGTTTTCTGAAGTTTTCATGAACTGTAACAAGCATGTTGCCTGGTATTCTGCCAATTTCAGTCTCAATATTGTTAATTAAGTCTTCCAAGGTGTTGGGACGGTTAATATTCACTTTTGACTTCAGGTAACCCCAAAGGAAAAAATCGCATAGGCTAAATCTGGCTAGCGTGCCGGCCAGATCACATTACCCCTCAAAGAGATAAGCCGTCTAGGAAACATTTGCCTCAAACAATTCATGGTAACCCTCGCTGTGTGTGAAGTGGCACCATCCTGTTGGAACCATGTATCCTCTAATTGCATTGCCTCAAGAGCCAGATTCTTCATAATGAAGAATCCTGTGGAGAGAACGTCTGGAAATGCCAACAGCAAGTAAGTGCTTCCGAGCAGAGCATTTCGGAGATCGCAGTACTGCTGCTCTAGCTCTCTCAATGTTTTGTAGTGTTGTAATCCTTTTTTCAGGTCCCCTTCGTACACATTCCCTGCTGTTCTCAATGAAGTTACCAAATTAACAATTGAATGCCGTCCAGAAATAAGTCCGCGTGTAGGAACAGCGAACCGTAAACGAAAAGCATGCTGCACTGCAATGATCGAGTGCGCCTTTGAAAAATACGCTTTAACACAAAATTACCTCTCCTCACGTGTCCAATGCATGATGGCAACTCAAAGGCAGACGAATACAAATCTCCCGTCAGCCACTATAAGCCACGCATACTCTCTACTCTCTTCGATCAACAGTGCCGCCACAACCTGCAGTGCAAAAAAGCAAATTCCGCGCTCCACCCTGTATTATTATTTGCTAAGAAAATACTCAAAAAAGTGTACTTTTTACCGAGGTTTCTTGAGTGCCTTAAACTTGTTTACCCCTGGTCTGATAAGCCTTCATCATGCAAATCTTCAGGATGATAGGTTGGTTTGTTCGACCGCTATCGTGTTTCAAGAGATACACGGGCGGCTCAATAATAAGGCGTGATCCATTTCGAGGTTCCCTACTTGTTTAAAGAAAACAACACAGAAATTTGAAATTGAATGGGGAATGTTTATAATCATTTGAAAGAACATTCTTTGTCATTTATTTTTTGAAGATTATGTCTATCAAATGTTGGTCGCGGCTACG
This sequence comes from Hydrotaea diabolus, assembly GCA_963513945.1. NCBI lineage: Eukaryota > Metazoa > Arthropoda > Insecta > Diptera > Muscidae > Hydrotaea > Hydrotaea diabolus. The sequence goes on from OY740716.1 coordinate 149,075,456, forward strand.
TCTCAGATGGTCCATCTATCTGTTGAGTCCAGTTTTCGATGACTCGTTCAAGCATTTCGACTGGTAACTGGCAAATGACACGCCTGATGTTTTGCTCCAAGGCCTGAATCGAAACGGGTTTGTCCGCAAAAACTTTATACTTTACATATCCCCACAGGAAAAAGTCTAACGGTGTGATATCACACGATCTTGGTGGCCAATCGACCGGCCCAATGCGTGAAATTATCTGCTTACCGAGTGTTCGGTCAATAAATCCATTGATTGAAGCGATGTGTGGGAAGTGGCGCCGTCTTGTTGAAACCAAATGTCGCCGAGATAACGAGTTTCAATTTCTGGCATCAAATCGTCGGTTATCATGACACGATAACGGTCGCCATTGACGGTTACGTTCTCACTGGCATCATTTTTGAAGAAATATGGACCGATGATTCCACCGGCCCACAAACCACACCAAACCGTGGTTTTTTTCTGAATGAAGTGACAGCTCTTAAATCACTTCTGGTTGCTCTTCGTTCCAAAAGCGGCAATTTTGCTTGTTTACATAGCCATTGAGCCTGAAATGGGCCTCATCGCTGAACAAAATTTGGCTCGAAAACGTCGGATTTTCTTGGAACTTTTCAAGAGCCCAAAGAGCGAATCGATGTTGCTTAGGAACGTCGGGCGGCTTCTTGCATAAGCTGTATTTTGTACGCTTTCAATTTAAGATTTCGACGTAATATGCGCCAAGTCGTTCCATAAGTCAATCCGAGTTGCTGTGAACGGCGCCGAATCGACTCTCCACGGTCTTGGTGTACACTCTCAGCTACGGCCGCTACATTTTCTTCACTGAATGATGGGTCTCAAGATGGGTGATGGTGTTACGAATAGTACGCTTAGTAGGTGATTATGTTGACCATATGTTGAACGAAGTGCACGGTACACATTCCTCACAGAACGTGAAATTTCGTAATAAAGTTGAACGATTTGTAAACGTTGTTCAGGCGTTAGTCTTTCCATGGTGAAATGCCAAACAATACTAAACATAAATAACATGACAGCATGACACAACTCACACGTGATCTGTCAAAAAAGTCTGTTGAAAAAAGTATCTCTACTTGAATCACCCATTAAATTTTAATTTTTTTTCTTTTTTTGATGCGGACAACATCTGAGCATCGAATGAGACCGATCTCATGCCCCAAAAGTGTTCCCTCCCAGAGATATGCGCGTTTTATGAAAGTGAAGTCGACGATTCTAAGCGCAAATAGAAAGGGACCTAATCATTAAAATGGCTCTCCTGAACAAAACTTTTCATCAACTTTTCACTTTTTTTTGATGTGGACAACATCTGAGCATCGAATGAGACCGATCCCATGCCCCAAAAGTGTTCCCTCCCAGAGATATGCGCGTTTTATGAAAGTGAAGTCGACGATTCTAAGCGCAAATAGAAAGGGACCTAATCTTTAAAATGGCTCTCCTGAACAAAACTGGTTTTTAACCTTAGGTCCCTTTCTATTTTGCGCGTCACATATGTACTTATAAATACCTTAAATATACTGGTGTTGCAAACGGAATAATGAATTTAATATACCATACACACTTCGGTGGGGGTATAATTAATGCAGTTCATTAAATTAATAAATACATAGGCTTCCATTATTAAAAATAAAGGTAAATGAGATGAATCGTATTTGGCTAATTGCGGCATAAGCGTAGGTCCCGCTAGCTGTAACACCTTAGATCTAAGTCTATGGACGCCACCCAATACAAACAATCTAAACAATGTAGAAGTCCAAAAATTCACCATACTTTCAATATACACAAACTAAAAATTAAAGCCACTAAACTTAAATAGATCCAGCGCCAGAGCTTGAAACACATACCGTATTGATCCGAAGTCTTGCTGGCGGATACAAAAGTTTTATGAGCGATCAAACAGAGTTAAACTAGTTAAATGTTTTTTTTTTAATTTAACAAAATCAATATGCCCGTGCTTGTTCTGTTTCCATTCTTTTCACAATCCCCCACTGTGTGAGGTAATACAGACATTTGCGAATAAAAAATGCCCATTGTTGGTAGAGTGATTGGTGGAAGCGTTGGAGTTTTGTAGAATCCGTCCGGCAAAAGTGAAGATAAGTTTAGATGCTTATGACTTTTGTCTTAATCGCCAGATTGATTGATATACATGAACAAACTGGAGATAATTCCCAAAAACGAGGGATGGCATGATAATGTTTGGCTAGCAAAGGATTAAGCTTTGCTAGATTTTGATATAATTCATAAGTTTTACATGAGAAGTTCATAGCGCAAATTTTATAAAATCAGTAGCAGTGCAAGACATAAAGGCTTTTAGCTGATTGAAAAACTAAAATAATCGCGTCGACTTTGAAGGTTGTGAGCTGCAAACATCGACTCGGACAACACCCTTTCGAGGTATATGACATTAGTTTTTCGATATGACTAAATTTGTGGGCGCCCAAGGCTCTGAAAAATAAGCCCTTTCACACATTAACATTTGGGTGGAATTTTCTCACTTATTAAATATGCCATCACTTAAAAGATATGTGTAAATTTCGGGCCCGTACCTACGGTCCTGGGGACAAAAACATTTGCTGCTGGAAGACGGGACATGGGAATGGCCAAAAACAATAACATTTCTCAAGAATCTACATATGTGACAGCGCATAGAGTAAGGGACCTAAGGGTAAAAAAAACAATTTTCATTTTTTTTTCTTTTTTTGATGTGGACAACATCTGAGCATCGAATGAGACCGATCCCATGCCCCAAAAGTGTTCCCTCCCAGAGATACGCGCGTTTTATGAAAGGCGACGATTCTAAGCGCAAATAGAAAGGGACCTAATCTTTAAATTGGCTCTCTTGAACAAAACTTTGCATCAACTTTTCACATTTTTTGATGTGGACAACATCTGAGCATCGAATAAGACCGATCCCATGCCCCAAAAGTGTTCCCTCCCAGAGATATGCGCGTTTTTATGAAAGTGAAGTCGACGATTCTAAGCGCAAATAGAAAGGGACCTAATCTTTAAAATGGCTCTCCTGAACAAAACTGGTTTTTAACCTTAGGTCCCTTTCTATTTTGCGCGTCACATATGACATTGCTATTGGTGTGTTCAATGTTGAAACAGTCACGCCCTACATTAGGGCGTTTCTATCGCGCACAAATATAACAAATTTATCACCACGCCCTGTATTTACCGCACTTATCAAATGACCGCCGCCAATGGCATACTTCTAATCATAATTTTAAGTGAGAAAATGATAAACAGCAGGTTATTTCTGATTTCTACACAAACTTCATTAATCTTCAACTTTGCTGTGAACAATTATACTTACATTCGTTACGCTACCATAAGCTGCCGGCACTTGGCTGCTGTTGCCGATGTTAAAGCCATGGCGAAGAGCTATCAAGTCGCTCATGCGAATGCGTGGTCATGGGCTCCTGCCAGTTTGGATTGTGGGCTTAAGTGAAGTTACTATTCTTGACTACGCTTACAGTTGAGCAATTATGATTGTCTTTCCGTCCTTGCGTTCGTCAGTCGGTCCGGTTGGTTGGATGGTTTGCTTATTTTTATGTCATTTTCTTGTTCAGTTTTGCTATTTCGCGCAATCACACCCAGCTTGTAGTTCTTAATACTATTATGCTCGTAAAGTTAACTACAAATCAAAACTTATGTGTTCATATACGAGTATGTATGTCGGTATTTATATGCACCATGTGGTATGTTGCCAGGGTATGCGTATGTATGCCACTGACTGGAGTGAACTGACCGAGTGTCGGTCGGTCTTGTCTGCCACCAGCATCAGTGGCCAGCTCTTGAGATCTACGGCCACTTATTGAGTTAATCTAACTTTCTTAGCCATCTATCTTTATACAAACTTAGATACTCGTACATGTGAATGTGCTCGTTCGCCTGAGCATGGGTTTAACTATGTCCGTCCGTCTATTAGGCCTGTTGTTCGCATAGAGTAGCCAGCAGCGGCAGCAGCATCAGCCCCAGCCAAGCCAAGTCGGCAGTAGGAGTCGGTGATATGTGTTTATAATCCGAACATGTTTAACATTTGTTTTACCCGGTCCAGTTTAATTGCTCGTACAAAATTTAATCGGTTTTACCTCACAAACATACATCTGCTGATTACGATGGCAGCAAAATGTATGACCATGAGAAATTCAGTTGGTTTTTCTTCTGGCTTTCATATGCGTTTGTTCTACACTTCAGGTTTTTTTGACGGACGGGGGCGAAATCGTGTATGGTAAACTTTTTTTGCTTTATTCGCAGAAGAAATTTAAGTCAAATGGGAACTGTGTAGCCACTTTTGAAACTGCAACCTAGAGGTTATTGTAACCTTAAAGGAGGTGAGCAAGACCCAGTGCTTAGATAATTGAACGACACAGAAACACTATCGAAGTTGATGACGAATTTGCAAAGTAGGGCTATAACTTTTTAATAAATTTTGTAAATACCAAAATTCGCATACTATAGCCGTTTTTACTTTTTAGCTGCCCGATCAGCAATGCACAATAGAATTCGAGGGCCATGCTTGCACTTTTAGTATTAACACTAATAATAAAATATCAGTACGAGGTATACCTAATTTGAGAGTTTATTTGCGGTCAACGAAACGATACCCGTGTATGGTTCTCACATCACCGATGTCAACTAAATAACTTTCACCTTTTTAACCAGCCTGGAGCAAGATTCAAAAACGCCAATAAATGCTTTCTTAACTAGATGATTCATTATGGATACAAGATGATTCATTAATCCAAAATCAGCAAAGCAGTAATTAAAGGGTCTTTTTTAGACGTGTGATTATCATGAAAAAATAATACGCATATAATTTTATGTAATGGCCAAAAATTTAGCTTTATTATAAAGATAAGGTAATGGTAACCCCCATTATGTTTAAGAAATAATTTCACGCAAGTGGCTCGAATAAACTCCAGCCGAGAGGCCCAATTTTAGACCAGTTTTTTGGCACAGCAGATTCAATAGCATCACCTTTAAGTAATGTAAACCTACACACAGAGAGAAAAAATCAGTTCGAAATCGGTCCGAACTTCAAACATTCGGTTGGATGAACCGAATTTCTGTGGCAAAAACCAACATTCCATAGTATTGATGGTAACATGGTTCGAGATATCATATGGTGGTTGCAGATTCAATAGCATCACCTTTAAGTAATGTAAACCTACACACAGAGAGAAAAAATCAGTTCGAAATCGGTCCGAACTTCAAACATTCGGTTGGATGAACCGAATTTCTGTGGCAAAAACCAACATTCCATAGTATTGATGGTAACATGGTTCGAGATATCATATGGTGGTTGCTACAACCATATCACGGTATTCACAGCCAATAACACAGTTATGCCAACCAAATGCAGTTTAACTATTGGTTGCAAAAACTGGCGGTTAAGGCAACCAACTACTTTGGTACCAATATTTGTTATTCCAACATAATGTTAGTTGTTTCAACATAAACATATACGAGTAATCCCTATAATACGAGGGCGGTTCGGAAACTTCTTAGCCTAGCACAAAAAGCGCGGTATAAACAGAAAAAAGTTAAGTGTTTTGGAAACTTCCATCTCTGCTATGAACACATGTTAAATTTTGTTTCGATCTGGCAACTCCTTCATATAGAAACAGGTGTTCACAAAAGACGCATCCGCGATTTTTTTTACAATGGAAAAATTAGAAATGCGTGGTGTCATTAAATATTTACATAAAAAAGGTTTATCGGACAAGAAATTCGTAATGATATGGTGAATGTGTTAGGTGAAAGTGCTCCTTCATATGCAACAGTAAAAAATTGGGTTGTTGAATTTAAACGTGGTCGTACAAGCATTGAAGATGAACCACGTAGTGGACGTCCAAAAACAGCAACAATAACAGAAATTGTAGCCAAAGTGCATGATATGGTATTAAATGATCGACGAATAAAAGTGCGTGAAATAGCTAATATCATGGGCATCTCAAATGATCGAGTCCATTTAATTTTGCATGAAGAACTACAGATGAAAAAGCTTTCTGCAAGATGGGTGCCGCACTTGTTAACAGTCGACCAAAAACGCATAAGAATGAACATTTCTCAAGCTTGTTTGGATCGTTTTCAGCGAAATAAAATGGATTTTAAGCATCGTTTCATAACTGTTGATGGGACATGGATCCACCACTATACTCCAGAGACAAAATAACAACCCAAACAATGGACTGAAATCTGGAGGAAGTGCCCCACAGACGGCAAAAACAATTCAATCGGCTGGTAAGGTTATGGCAACGGTTTTTTGGGACTTCAAAGGTATTTTATTGGTTGACTATCTGCAAAAGGGTAAAACAATAAATTCAGATTACTATTGCAACCTTTTAGATCAATTAAATGTACAAATTCGAGAAAAACGTCGCACCAGCACGCACCAGCGCACAAGAGTGTTTTAACAATGGCTAAAATCAACGAATTAAAGTACGAGTTGCTTGACCACCCACCTTATTCTCCTGATTTAGCTCCCAGTGACTTTTACCTGTTCCTAAATCTAAAAAAAAATCCTTGCTGGCAAGCGTTTTACTTCAAATGAAGATGCAATTACAGTTGTGAACCACTATTTTGAAGACCTTGAGGAAAACTATTTTAATCAAGGGATAGAATTGCTAGATAAGCGTTGGACTAAGTGTATTGAAGTTTCAGAAGATTATATTGAAAAATAAAAATATTTTTGAAAAACTAACTATTCTCTTTCATTGATAGGCTAAGAACTTTCCGAACCGCCCTCGTATGTTATAGGGACGACAAAAACATATTTCGAAACCCTCCAAAAATTTATAAAAACACGAAAAAAATAGCCAGACAATTTAAGTTTCTTTTTTTTATTGACCAACACTCAGCGGATTTCACCAATGATGTAAGGCATTGCTTTGGTGAGTGTAAAGTAAGGGATCAGTGGGGAGAAAGCGGGGTTATGTTTATTGGCATATGTCTTGAATTTCCGGATGTCGTAATTTGTGGGAAATACATACGAGGGCGGTTTGGAAAGTTCTTAGCCTTTCAATGAAAGAGAATAGTTAGTTTTTCAAAAATATTTTTATTTTCCAATATAATCTCCTGAAACTTCAATACACTTAGTCCAACGCTTATCTAGCAATTCTATCCCTTGATTAAAATAGTTTTCCTCGAGGTCTTCAAAATAGAGGTTTACAACTGTAATTGCATCTTCATTTGAGGTAAAACGATTGCCAGCAAGGATTTTTTTTAGATTTGGGAACAGGTAAAAGTCACTGGGAGCTAAATCAGGAGAATAAGGTGGGTGGTCAAGCAACTCGTACTTTAATTCGTTGATTTTAGCCATTGTTAAAACACTCTTGTGCGCTGGTGCGTTGTCTTGATGAAAAGTTATTTTTTTGTGTTGTAAGCCAGGACGTTTTTCTCGAATTTGTACATTTAATTCATCTAAATGGTTGCAATAGTACTCTGAATTTATTGTTTTACCCTTTTGCAGATAGTCAATCAATAAAATACCTTTGAAGTCCCAAAAAACCGTTGCCATAACCTCACCAGCCGATTGAATTGTTTTTGCCTTCTTTGGGGCACTTCCTCCAGCTTCAGTCCATCGTTTGGATTGTTCTTTTGTCTCTGGAGTATAGTGGTGGATCCATGTCTCATCAGCAGTTATGAAACGACGCTTAAAATCCATTTTATTTCGCTGAAAACGATCCAAACAAGCTTGAGAAATGTTCATTCTTATGCGTTTTTGGTCGACTGATAACAAGTCCGGCACCCATCTTGCAGAAAGCTTTTTCATCTGTAGTTCTTCATGCAAAATTAAATGGACTCGATCATTTGAGATGCCCATGATATTAGCTATTTCACGCACTTTTATTCGTCGATCATTTAATACCATATCATGCACTTTGGCTACAATTTCTGTTGTTGTTGCTGTTTTTGGACGTCCACTACGTGGTTCATCGTCAATGCTTGTACGACCACGTTTAAATTCAGCAACCCAATTTTTTACTGTTGCATATGAAGGAGCACTTTCACCTAACACATTCACCATATCATTATGAATTTCTTGTCCCGATAAACCTTTTTATGTAAATATTTAATGACACCACGCATTTTTAATTTTTCCATTGTAAAAAAATCGCGGATGCGTCTTTTGTGAACATCTGTTTCTATGTGAAGGAGTTGCCAGATCGAAACAAAATTTAACATGTGTTCATAGCAGAGATGGAAGTTTCCAAAACACGCTTTTTGTGCTAGGCTAAGAAGTTTCCGAACCGCCCTTGTATGCCGAAAGTCGATTCCACATAGGACAATACGGGCAAAAACCGAATTCGATATGTAGTGTATAGTGCAGTAAACTCGCCAATCGATAACAAACGGGTGTGAATTCCTAGAAAGTCGTGTATTCCTGGCGAACATCCTCACGTCAGGAATAAGTCGACGTATGTCAGCGGAGCACGCACCATGAAAGTAACGATAGAACAGCGACACACATCCCATATTCCGACGAAGCTCAAGGGAAACAATAAAGTTGGATACCCTCCTGTCGCCTATCAGCACCATCGCTCTTTTTTGAACACGGCCAAGTAGGGCTCCAAGGATGATTTTGGAGCACCTGCCCATGTATGGGAGATGTATTCCATCTTCGGCCTGATGTAAGTTGTATAGATATTGAAAAGATCAGAAGGAGTGAAATATTTCTTGTACCGTTTTAAAAAGTCTATACACTTGAGTGCTTCTTTCGACACTTCGAATACATGCCTCGCCCAACGAGCGTCACATTATATTTTCATGCCCAGAACATCAACAGCTTCTGATTGTTTAATATCCGTACCATCGATAGAAATTGACGATATTGTTGGGTCAGCGAATAGCTTGTTAGACAACAAACAACACTGCGTCTTGCGCGAATTTAAATCCGCTCTGTTCATTCGACCCCAGTCAGAAATGGCCTGTAAATTCCGGCCAAGAGTCTCATCGATAAATCGCGTTCTGTCATCAATATCTTGAAGACTAGGCCTATGGTTGAATGAATAAGACTGACAGAGCTTGCTGTCATCCGCAAAGGCTTAAGTGTAATTTATCGACAGTACTCTGACGTGATCAGAATTTTCGCCATAAAAAGACCTCCTATTATTTAAAACAACAACCAATTTTTATGGTGGAGATACATATTCCCGATTTACGGCCACCATTATTGAAGTCAAATCTCAAATTTTTATTTTTTAATAGGTCCGAATCAAAAGTTGTAAATACCGGTAAGTGATCTCAGTTTAGGCTGTCAATTGTAAGTACCGCCGATAGTTTATTTAAGGTATTTGACAAAAAGAAATCTAGAACCGAGGGAACTGAGTTCCTGTTTGATGGTATTAATGTTGGTTGTGGTGAATGAATATACCAAAAGCAGTGAAGGAGATTGTGTCCCCAACAGTTAGTCCTGTCGCATCCCCAATACTGACTTCAGCAGTTAAGGTCACCACATTCACTGTAATTGACAGCAATCCATGAAAATCTTCTTAGATCCGACTTAAAACGATCCTTTTTGATAGAATCGATTCCCGTAATCAATTCGGGCTCTAATTAAAAAAATTAAAAAATTCACTTAACTTATGACGAATTCCTCTGGAATTTCAAATAAATATTCTTAACAATTTTACTTTTTGATGTAAAATTTATATTCTAATGAAGTGATAGCATTGAATTGATCCACTTTAGACCTACAGTTTTTGAGTAGAGCAATTAGTTCTGTAGTCATGTTCATAAGTTCTTCGACAGAAAACAAATCCTTTTGTTGTCCTGCCATTTGAATGGACCACATTAGTCCAGCTGGCCAAATAATGAAAATGCGAATATTTATCATCAAAAATGGTTTTATTGTTTTTCAAAGTATTCGCCAGCATTATTTATTCGAGGGCTGCAATATATATTTCTGGCCCAATAATGAAAATCCGAATATTTATCATAAAAAATGGTTTTATTGTTTCAAAGTATTCTCCAGCATAATTTATAAACTTTTGCATGCGCTCAAACCAATTGTCGAAGCACTTATTCCACTCCGATTGAGACACCTCTAAAACAAGGTTTTTGAACGCTTCAACAGCATCTTCTGGCGACGAAAATCGTTGACCATGCATTTTTTTCTTGATGTTCTTGAATAAAAAGAAGAAATTGGGTGCCAAGTCAGGGCTGTACAGCGGATGACCCATCAATTCGACATGCCAAGTCAGGGCTGTACGGCGGATGACCCATCAATTCGACATGCCAAGTCAGGGCTGTACGGCGGATGACCCATCAATTCGACATTTTGGCCGGTAAAAAAGGCTCTGGTTTGAGCCGATGTCTGAGAGCTCGCATTGTCATGGTGCACAATGATTCGTCTTCTCTTGTTCGTTTTTCGAATTTCTCCGAAGACTTCAGGCAAAAAAAATTGTGGTGTACCACTCAGAATAGACCGTCCTACGTTGCTCAAGCGGAACTGCCACGACATGACCAGTTTTGCCAAAGAAACAGGCGACCATTCGATTTGAAGTGCTTCTTCCACAAACAACTTTCGGTGGATTTCTCTCGTCTTCGAAGATCCACATGGAGGATTGCTGCTTTATTTCGGGCTCATACGCATAGACCCATGATTCGTCACCTGTGACGATCTTATAGACATCTTTTAAAGCACCGCGATCTTGTTTTTTCAAAATTTCTTTGCACCAATCGACGCGAGCCTTTTTTTAGCGTTTGTCAAATTGTGCGGGATCCAATGAGAACAAACCTTTTTTACGGCCAGGTGTTCATGCAATATCGTATGTATGCTGGTGGAAGAAATACCCAAGGACGCCTCTATCTCACGTTATGTCACATGACGATCTTGCATTATCAGTTCACGCACTCCATCAATGTTCTCTGGCACAACGGCCGTTTTTGGACGACCTTCGTCTTTGAGCGAGCGTCGGCTACGATTGAATTTATTAAGTTAGTTTTTCACAATGCTATAGGATGGTGCCTCATCGCCTTACAAAGATTTAAGTTTATCGATGCACTCTTGTCGTGATTATCCACGTCGAAAGTTGTGAGCAATGATCGCACGAAATTGTTTACGAGTTAATTCCATATTTTTGCCATGTTGATTTTTTCAAGTTACTGTCAACAACACAAATGATGGTCGTACGTCAAAACTTTCTGAGGACGTTTGTGCTAAAAAATGTCAAACTTTCCAATGTTAAAGTCAGATGGCGCCAGGCAACACTTAGTGTTGCCTAGGCCAGAAATATATATAGCAACCCTCGTATTTGACATTGGATGCTGAGAGCTCTGAGCTGGTGTAATCCGCATAGTTGTTTGGCGATTTACTGGATTCATGGAAATATTACAACAATTGCGGCCTGTAGTTTATATGTGACGCGCAAAATAGAAAGGGACCTAAGGGTAAAAACCAGTTTTGTTCAGGAGAGCCATTTTAAAGATTTAAATACGTGTATCTTTGGTGTACCATCACTTGAATAAAACGCGCATATCTCTGGTAGGGAACACTTTTGGGGCATGGGATCGGCCTAATTCGTTGCTCAGATGTTGTCCACATCAAAAAAAGAAAGTGAAAATATATTTTTTTTACCCTTAGGTCACTTTCTCTATGCGCTGTCACATATGGACCTGTAGTTTATATGGAGCTTGATATGGACGAAAGGACAGACAGACATTGTTAAATGAAATCTGCAGGTCGATCAGTACACATAAAGGTGGGTCTAGCTTAAATATTTTGCCATGAAACGTACTTATAACACCCTAATCCACAGAGTGGTGTAGGGTATAAACACACACCATTCATTTGAATTTTTTCTCCTGGTAGCTCATTTACACAGATTTCTTGCAAATATACAAAGTATTTAAATACAATTTCGACTCACCCTGTTCATGCTTTTTTGCATGCTTTGCTATTCCAGGATTTTATGCATTAACCCCATTTCATACAAACGAACAACTTTTGCTTAAAAAGTACTACAACAGCGAATGGGATACTCAAATTATTGCACTAATTAGCAAATGATGAGATTTATGAACTGATTTCACATTTAGTTTGAAATATAAGCACGCACACACTCACACCGACACCCATACATACATACATACTGTGGAAAGAAAATACTCTCAATTTTCCCCGAGGGAACAATTTCAAATGTTTCCCAACAAATATTCAAAACGAAAGTAAAGTTTCGGAGCTTCAGGAAATCGGGGCATCGCCATAAGCAGCTCTAATGCCCCTTAATGTGATCTAATAAATATTAAAATTTTCGCAGTTTGGCTCAAAGCATTGCATTTCCGTTACTCTCCTGTTTAACACCAAACATTTTTAGTTCTTTTTTTATTAATTTTGTTTCTGCCTAATAAAACGCGGCAAAACGGGCACACACAACAAAAACAAGAATAATTGAAATCAATTAAAAATAATGCGCTGCTGCCCAGTGCTCCTAGTTTTGCATCCAGAAATTTATAACACTCGAATAAAGGAGAGGTTTTTTGTAAGGCCTTTTTCGGGCAAAGAAGCATCAAAACGAGACCAGACAAAAGAGGCTTTGATGATGCGAACCAAAAAAAAACACCCAACCCAGAATACTTAAACAGGAAATAAGAACAAAAACCAAAACGGAACGGTGTAAAAAGTCTGTACTTATATTTAATTATAAGTACGTTAATATAAGTACAACAAAGGAGAGTGAAAAAGAACAATGAGCCGCGCAGAGGAAACAAAGGCTTACAGAGAACGATACTTAATAATAAACAGACTGAAATAAAATTAAGAAAAAAAAACACACCAACCAGAAGGAAGTCAAAAAACAAACGTTTCTCAAAGGAAGAGGCACCGAAAAAAGTCATCCCAATACTGTCGGAACTAAACGAATTTGGTATACACTAACCCACCAATGATCGTGGACGCAGAAAAAACATGGAGACAATTCGTTAGTTCGGCCGGTCTAACCTTATTGACAGTGTATTGGGGTCTATAAAGGGTGTTTTTTTGAGTGGTTTCAATAAGGCCACACTGTTTTCGGAGTAGGTCTTTTTGACAGCTGTCACTTGATTTATGGCCAGTTTGGTTTGCCATTTCATAATGAATGGACTTACTCCGGAACAACGTTTGCAAAATGGTGGTGAATGGGAACAATGGTGGTGACTGGGCTCAAAACGAGTTGCTCATCGACCTGGTTCTTACAAAAAAGGTTGTTTAGCAATAAAGCTCACTTTTGGTTAAATGGGTACGTTCATAACTAAAATTGTCGCATTTGGAGTAGTGAAGCTTCACAAGCCATTGTTGGGACGCCGTTAAATCCTCAAAAAGTCACTGTGCTCTATGGGCCAATGAGGTCCTTATTTCTTCACAAATGAAGCCGGCTATAACGTTACAGTCAATGGGGAATGCTAAAGCAATTATTAATGACTTTTCGTTGCCTGAATTGGAGGATGTTGAGGTGAAAGACCCGTGGTTTCAACAAGACGGCCCTACATGCTACACAGCCAACGAAACAATCAATTATTGAAGGAAAGTTTTGGTGAGCGTATTATCTCGCGGCCTGTGTGAAGTCGCTTGTCTAGGCAGATAAGGCCGACTCTTGTTAAAGACGATCAGGCATTCACTGACCCGGTTGATAAAGCTAACCTCTTGGCTGAAATGTTTGCTGGAAATTTTTCCTTGCCGGAAAGCAATCAACCACTCCCCGTGATCGAAAACGTTTCTAGTTCCATGCCTCAGATATTTTTCCGAACACGTGGGGTTAAAAGGGTTCTTGCGAAGCTTGACGTAAATAAGTCCCCGATTGATAAAGCTAACCTCTTGGCTGAAATGTTTGCAGGAAATTCTTCCTTGCCGGAAAGCAATCAACCACTCCGCGCGATCGAAAACCTATCTAGTTCCATGCCTCAGATATTTTTTCGAACACGTGGGTTTAAAAGGGCGCTTGCGATGCTCGGCGTAAATAAGTCCCCGGGCCCGGATGGTATTTCGACACTTGTCCTATGTAAGTGCTCCTCGGCGCTAGCCCCTCCATTTCACAACCTTTTCAACTTTGCTTATCGTGCGGGAGTCTTCCCAGCGTGTTGGAAGGTTGCGAACGTCCAGCCAATCCCTAAAAAGAGTGAAGCCAATAATCTTGCAAATTATCACCCAATCGCGATTTGCTCTGCGCTCTCTAAGGTAATGGAAAGCATGGTTAACCACCATCTTGTGAGGTATCTAGAGTCCAACGACCTGCTTAGTGATCGACAGTATGGCTGCCGTAGAAATCGCTCTACGGGAGACCTGATGGCTTTCTTGGCGGTGCGCTGAAGTCGGTCTATCCACCAGTTTGGTGAGAGTAAGGTTGTGGCTCTGGATATCTCCAAGGCCTTTTATAGAGTCTGGCACGGTGCACTCTTATCAAAGCTGATGGCTTTTGGTGTCGGTGATACTTTCGCTCGTTTTATATCGAGCTTTCTTAGAGATCGCACTATGAGAGTTGTTGTAGATGGTTTCTCTTCCAACAAACATAGGCTTACTGCAGGTGTACCACAGGGTTCTGTCCTTTCTTCCTCTTTAGTTCTAATTTTCATTGATGATCTGTTGGGTCAGACCGTGAATCCAATAGACTCCTTTGCGGATGACAGTAACCTCTGTCATTCGTATTCATTCGACCGTAGGCCGAGTCTTCAAGATATTGAAGACAAAAGGCGAATTATGGATGAGACACCTGGCCAGGATCTACTGGCCATTTCCGAATGGGGTCGAGTGAATAGAGTAGATTTTAATGCGCGTAAGACGCAGTGCTGTTTGTTGTCTAACAAGCGATTTGCTGACCCAACAATATCGTCAATTTCTATCGATGGTACGGAGATAAAACAATCAGAAGCTCTCGATGTTCTGGGCATAAAAATACTATGTGAAGCTCATTGGGCAAGACATGTATTCGAAGTGTCGAAAGAAGCACTCATAGGCTTTTTAAAGCGGTGCTAAAAATATTTCACTCCTTCTGATCTTTTCAATATCTATAAAACTTACATCAAGCCGAAGATGGAATACAACTCCCATATATGAGCAGGTGCTCCAAAATCATCCTTGGAGCTACTTGACCGTGTTCAAAGGAGAGCGACGGTGCTGATTGGTGACAGTAGGGTATCCAACTCTATTGTTTCCCTTGAGCATTGTCGGAATGTGAGTTGCGTGACACTGTTCTATCGTTACTTTCATGGTGTGTGTTCATCAGATATCCGTCGCCTTATTCCTGACGTAAGGATGTTCGGCAGGGATACGCGACTTTCTAGGAATTCACACCCGTTTGTTATCGAACACGTTTTTCGCTCGTACAGTCCGTATGTGGAATCGACTTCCGGCGAATGTATTTCCCACTAATTACGACATCCAGAAGTTCAAGGCAAGTGTCAATAAACATTACTCCCTCTTTTCCCCCCTCGATACTTTACTTTCCACTCGCCAACGCAATGCACCGCATGTATAGGGGGGTCCCCTGAGTGTTGGTTATTTAAAACAAAAAAAAAAAGCCCGACACGATTGACGCCTAGAAAGAGAACATTCGGCGCGTTATTGCTGACATACGGCCTAACTGCTACAAAAAGTGATCCAAAATTGGTCCTCTTGGCTGGAATTTATTTGAGCCAGCTGCGAAGGCCACTTGCCCGGAATCATTTTTAAAACGTAATTGCAAACCCTTATCTTTAAAATAAAGCTAAATTCTAACAGACTAAGATGATTATTGGAACTGAATTTGTATACGTATTGGTTGTTGTTTTGGATTGTTGGTTATAAGTACTTTTTGAAAAATTTAATATTTTACCACCTTGCAATGGGTCAACTGATCAGTACAATAAATACGACTTTGAAAAAAAGTTTTGATAAGCATTGCAGTGATGCCCCAATCGGAAAAAATCAATAAGAATGTACGAGGGTTTCTATATATATTTCTGACCTAGGCTACACTTAGTGTTGCCTGGCGCCATCTAACATTTCCAATGGGAAGTTTGACATTTTTTAGCATAAACGTCCTCAGAACGTTTTATCTAACGACCATAATTTGTGTTGTTTACAGTGACTTGAAAAAATCAATTTGGCATACAATGGAATTAACTCGTAAACATTTTCGTGCGATCATTTTTCACAACTTCCGCCGTGAATTCTTACAATAGTACATCGATAAACTTAAATCGTTGTATGGCGATGAAGCACCATCCTATAGCACTGTGAAAAACTGGTTTAATGAATTCAATCGTGGCCGACGCTCGCTCAAAGACGAAGGTCGTCCAAAAACGGCCGTTGTGCCAGAGAACATTGATGCCGTGCGTGAACTTATAATGCAAGATCGTCATGTGACATACCGTGAGATAGAGGCATCATTGGGCATTTCTTCCACCAGCATACATACGATATTGCATGAACACCTGGCCGTAAAAACGGTTTGTTCTCGTTGGATCCCGCGCATTTTAACAATCGCTCAAAAAACAGCTTGTGTCGATTGGTGCAAAGAAATTTTGAAGAAATATGATCGCGGAGCTTCAAAAGATGTTTATAAGATCGTCACAGGTGACGAATCATGGGTCTATGCGTATGAGCCCAAAACAAAACAGTAATCGACCGTGTTGATCTACGAAGACGAACCAAATCCAACGAAAGTTGTTCATGGAAGAAGCACTTCTAAGCAAATGGTCGCCTGTTTTTTCGGCAAAACTGGTCATGTGGCGACTGTTCCGCTTGAGCAACGTTACGAAAAACGAACAAGAGAAGACGAATCATTGTGCATCATGACAATGCGAGCTCTCACACATCGGCTCAAACCAGCGTCTTTTTGACCGGCCAAAAGCTCAAATTGATGGGTCATCCGCCGTACAGCCCTGACTTGGCACCCAATAACTTTTTTTATTCCCGCACATCAAGAAAAAAATGCTTGGTCAACGACTTTCTCTGCCAGAAGATGCTTCTGAAGCGTTCAAAAACCATGTTTTGGAGGTGTCTCAATCGGAATGGAAAAAGTGCTTCGACAATTGGTTTGAGCGCATGCAAAATTGTGTAAATCATGCTGGAGAATACTTTGAAAAACAATCAAACCATTTGTGATGATAAATATTCGCATTTTCATTGATAGGCCAGAAATATATATAGAAGTCCTCGTATGTTTATGTTCACAGGAACCTCGTTCTCGGCGCTCTAGGAACCTTTAGCCTATGTGCCAAAACCTGAAATATCGTTGAATCGTAGAATTAATGTTTTTTGATTCCATATGAAATTTGTTCTTGAATTTTAATACTCGTACATATGCCCATAGTTGAAGAAGACCGAATATTGGCCCAAATATTCAATGCGAGTATAGGCACATATTTTGATTTGTAAGAAAATGTTCACTGTTTCTGTATAGCCATAAGTCGCCGAACATTAGGGAACGCTTTTTGGGCCCCAGAAGCCATAGACAACCTCAATCAATTTTCATTTTTTTCTTTTTTTTGATGTGGACAACATCTGAGCATCGAATGAGACCGATCTCATGCCCCAAAAGATATGCGCGTTTTATGAAAGTGGTAGTCGACGATTCCCCAGTCATCTACGACCCATTGGGTTAGGCCTCAAGTTTGTTCAAATCGTAAAGTTATTCTCAAATTTTGATTCGTTAAAATTTTTAATTGTTATTTCATACACATATGTCCTTAGTTAAAGGAGGCCGCTTTTTGGGCCTTTATGGATCGGTCCGAATCCTAAATTGGGACTAAATCTTTAATTCAGGCGTATATCTAGATTTGTGAGAAGATTTAACCGTTTCTAGATACCCATATGTCCCTCAACGGAGGGGTTTTGCGCTCCAGAGGACAATCAAATCCCCCATGTATGGGCAGGTTCAAATATCTATGGCAAAACCTTTTATCCCCTTCACCGTCCCTATTAAACTAAACGCAAAAAAGGTACGATTTTGGATCTTTTCGTCAGTTCCTTATCTCACACAAATCTTCTATATCACTCTATACTTGGATTAGCAGCAAAATATTCTTATACTGTGAGTGCCCATGTGTCCATATTGACTACTAATCGCCCGTTGTCAAAAAGTGTCAAAAAGTTCAGCAACTATGCCCTTTCTTGATATACTTAGTGTCTACTAACTAACATTACACCGTTTTGTCCGTCCAGAAAAAATGATTTGTTAAGCAAATATTCAAAAAACATGTTAGTGATGTATCTTTAGACCCTCGATGGGGAACCTTGTTCCCCTGGACCGATTTCGCCCATTTAAAGACCCAATCAACTTATGACTATAACCCTATAGGGCTTTCAACAGACACACGGACGGATGGACAGGCATGGCTAGATCGTCTCAGAATTTTAACGATTTTTTTATAAACATTTCGTGGTGTTACTAATGGAATGACATATTTTAGATACGTTACACCCTTCGGTGGAGGGTATAATTAACATGGCGAAAATGACTACAAAAAAGTAAAGATTTGGTCAGGGCTTTTTTGGTCCCTTAAAGGGAAACTTTTTCCCTTTTATCTATTTTGTATTCCAAACGACGAATATGTGGTAATTTTGAACTCTGCCTTCTTCGTTCGGATTAAATCGTGCTTTCAACAAACGGACATGAACGGACGATCAGACGGTCCCAAACTAAGGTCCCTCTGATTGCAGGTCGAGTAGCTCTAGAAGCCTAAAATTCACCCGATCAGGTCTAAATTTAGCATGGTACGTCACGACTGGTGCAACCGTACCGTATAGGTTCATATATGTGACAGCGCATGGAGAAAGGGACCTAAGGATAAAAAATCAATTTTCATTTTTTTTCCTTTTTTGATGTGGACAACATCTGAGCATCGAATGAGACCGATCCCATGCCCCAAAAGTGTTCCCTCCCAGAGATATGCGCGTCTTATGAAAGTGAAGTCGACAATTCTAAGCGCAAATAGAAAGGGGCCTAATCTTTACAATGGCTCTCCTGAACAAAACTGGTTTTTAACCTTAGGTACCTTTCTATTTGGCGCGTCACATATTCCTATAGCCCTTCAAAAGGTCCTTACATATTTAAGAATCTGCAGTTAAGAAACCACATGTTACATCCGATTCCTATCAAATTTCGCATGGAACGTTACGTGCGACCGACGCCCCTAACGATATGAGGCCCGACAGCATTAGAAGAAACAAATTATACCCAACCACGCTTACATTTTCTATGGTGTATTATGAGCGACAAAAATTAACTCTAACTTAATAACTCCCGCCTAGTTCAAGCTTCAGACAGAGGTGCTTAATTGGGAGGTCAATTTTTTTTGCACAAAGCGTATAGCAAAATAAGAAATCAACAGGAAATTCTAAGAAACTTTCGCGAAGAAATCATAGATTTAAAACAAATTCCCAGCCTGCGCAAATCGATTTAAAAATGGGGGTCATACTCGGGTTATGGTAAAATGTATCCAAAAAGAATCTACATATGTGACAGCGCATAGAGAAAGGGACCTAAGGGTAAAAAAAACAAATTTTCACTTTTTTTTTGATGTGGACAACATCTGAGCATCGAATGAGACCGATCCCATGCCCCAAAAGTGTTCTCTCCCAGAGATATGCGCGTTTTATGAAAGTGATGGTACACCAAAGATACACGTATTTAAATCTTTAAAATAACTCTCCTGAACAAAACCGGTTTTTACACTTAGGTCTCTTTCTATTTTGCGCGTCAAATATTCGAAATGTCCGCCTTTTGCCTTTACACACGCCTTAAGTCGCACTGGCCAATCGAAAATTGGCCACAGCTCGAACCAAAGCAGTCTTAAGAGATCCAATGTTGGGGTATTTTTTGTGACAAACCTTGTCCTCTAAAACCGTCTACAATTTGTAATCCAATGGGTTCAAATCTGGACTGCCTGGGCCTCTAAAACCGTCTACAATCTGTAATCCAATGGGTTCAAATCTGGACTGCCTGAGGGCCATTCTTCAGAGGAAATGAACTCTGGCAATGGTTTTCTAAGCCAGGCCTAGGACGTTATAGCCTTATGGGCCGGCGCAGAACCCTGCTGGAAAGTCCATGGCTGGTTTTGGATCAGGGAATTGTTAAGAGTTTCACAACAGCTTCCACAACGGTTTTTTGGTAAACTTTGGCAGATGTTTTGACTCCTTGGCCGCAGAAATGCAGGCCAGTGACCCCATCGTACGAGACACCCTACCAAAACCTGACTGAAGCTGAGTGATGGCCCTTTTCCACCCTTGGGATCAGTTCAGATGCTTCCTTAGATGACCGCGCTTGCACTCTATCATTTTGCTTGTTAAATTTGTCCTGAACGGTAAAAATTTTTTTTGTGCAAGTTATCAGCGTGCTTCGCCAAAAGACGTTTGCAGTTTTCAATCCTATTTTTTTTAAAGCTGCAGTCAATAAATGTCTGGTACGTAGTTTGAAAGCCCCAAGTCCCAAGCCTTTTTTAATGATTCGACTCATGGACTTTTGCGTGATATTCATCTCACGGGCCATGATTTTCTGTTTTCGGAGCGGATTTCTGTGAATTCTTGATTTAACGGCTCTGATGACATGCGGTGTTCGAACAGAGCGTGGGCGGCCCGACCGGTGGCGGTCTTTTACATCTCCAGTCTCCTCAAACAGTTGTTTGCACCGGTAGACGAACATGCGGCTAATCCCTAGTGGCCGGAGCGTTTTGAAAATATCGCTTGTTTTCATTTCACACTTGAAAAGCGCTTTTACAGCGATACGGTTCTCATTATCTGACCACTCCATGACGAAAGTTGAAACAATTTTAAAATCCCGTTACAGACCAACGCTATTGAAGTTAGCTTTCAAAACCTATATGACATTAACGGGGTATGTTCAGTTCTACTATTGAAATGGGTGTGCTCAATGTTGTAACAGTATTTAGGTCCCTACTAAGTACACTCAGTTCTATGGTGGAGAGTATTAAAAGGAATTGTCAAATAACTGAACTACAACAGTTGGTCAGAGGTTCAGAAACTACTCGTAATGCTTTGCCAGTAGAAATGTTCCAAAATGAAAAAAGGGGAAATACTTTTACAAAAGTATGATTTGACGTTTCACCGCACTCCAAAATTCGACTGGCCAAGCGTATATTTAGGATATTTATGGTGTCATTGTGCACAATGCTGGTGGCCGTTGGTATTTTGCTGACGGAATGAGTGCACGACTGTGCCTCGATCCTGAATACTCAGCTCCTCTGTTTTATAAGCCATTAAAAACATGTTCACAACGAATGACAAATTCTAATAAAATTAATCAAGAGAGATTGTGACATCTGTCTCAAAATTTAATGGCAATCAATATTTTTATTATCCTTATCTATTGATTGGCTTCCGAGTAAGGCACACATTGGCATAAACCCAAAATGCCCTCTGCCTCGGCGATGATGTAGGGTATAAAAACAATTTATGATTATGATGCTGCTGCTATTGTTGTTGTTAATGGCGTTGATGATGATGACGCTTGTACTAATGATGACGTTGAAGGAGTCAGAAGGAAAGGAAAACAACATTAAATAGGATACAAGCAGAAAAAAGGAAAAACATCGCAAATTATTATGCAAAATGCTTTAAACATAAAAATTCTCAGTTCTATGTTTATGCCGGTGTGTGCATCAAAGTGCGTACAGAAGATGCGAGAGACCACCTCTTTCCTCAGTCAAGTTGTTTTTTTTTGGAACTTAAATTAAATGAAACGCAAAAAACGCTTCAACGTTTTTTTAGGATTTTTTTCAGGTTCTTGCTTTGAGAGAGTTGCAAAATTTCGTTACTTTTTCTTGCTGCCATCGGGTTGGGTTCGAAGATGGATGTCTGCCTTTGATGCCTTCATTGTTATGGCCCTTCAAGCCAATTTAATGAGATACTATCAGTCCAACTGTAGGTGTGCAAAAGAAATTTGCGGTTGCTGCTAACAACACTCAAACTGACAACAGTTTAAAAACAAAAAAAATTCTTCTCAAGTTTGTGCGTGTGGGTTTTGAGTTGTTGTTGTTGTTTTTTTTTAAATGGAAAAGGATTTCGGGTCAGTAACCTAAAGTGAGCAGCTATATCATCATTAATGGGAGTTTAGTGAACTTGGCGTTTTAACATCATCATTTGTATGGTTTTGATAAAGAAAATAAATATTGTGTAAGTTTTTACACTTGGTTGATGATCTTCGGTCACATGTAATAATTCGGAGAATAATAAGGGGTGTTTTTTATTGGGGTATAGAACTTTAAGTTGGCATCACTTTTTTAACTGGCGGCCATTTTGTCAGCTATCAAGTGATTAATATTTAGTTTGGTTTGCCATTTCATCATGAACAGGTTGACAAAAGAACAACGCTTGCAAATCGTGCAAATTTATTTCGAAAGTAATGGTTCAGTTCGCGAAGTTCACCGCAAGCTCCGTCCATTTTATGGTCGACATAATCGTCCATCAGAGCAATTAATTCGGTTAACCATGGATCGGTTAACATGGACCATTGGATTATTTTCTTTGGGGATATGTGAAGTCGCTCGTCTACGTCAACAAACCAGAAACACGTTAGGGGACTTGGAAGCCAACATTCGTGGCGTTATTGCCAACATACGGTCCCATATGCTCGAAAAAGTGGTTGAAAATTGGACCTGTAGAATTGGCTTTATTCGAGCCAGCCGCGGCGGCCACATGCCCGAAATCATTTTTAAACATTAATGGCATAAAATTATCCTTCCAATAAAGCCAAATTGATGGACATTAAAACGATTTTCTTGTGTTTTATTTCAATTCGAAGTTCTATACCTCAATAAAAAACACCCTTTAGTTTTTTGACTTTTGGTAGCGTACGTTTACACTAATTGAATTAAGTCTTAATCCAAGAAATCTGCGATAGACCGCTGAAGAACGAATATCTTGGTGGGTTGCCATGCCGTTCTTTATCCTCCATTAGTAAAGTGTGCTTATTTAGACGTGTGGTTTTCAATCTGGCCACACTCTTTTCGTAGTTGGTCTTTTTAACAGCTGTCACTTGTTTTATGCTCAGTTACGTTTGCCATTTCATTATGAATAGACTTACTCCGGACAAAGTTTGCAAATCGTGGTGACTAGGCCCAAAACGATCCTGATTTTTACAAGAAAATTTTGTTCAGCGATGAAGTTAAAATTGTGGCATTTGGTGTAATGAAAATCCACAAGGCACTGTTGAGACGCCGTTACATCCTCAAAAAGTCACTGCACTATGGGCAGGGGGAGGGGGAATCATTGGTTCATATTTCTTCTAAAATGAAGCCGGCCATAATGTTACCGTCAACGGGAAACGCTATAGAGCATGATCAATGACTTTTTCGTCCCTGAATTAGAGGATGCTTATTAGGACGACCCTTGGTTTCAACCAGACGACGCTACATGCCATACAGCCAACGAAACAATCAATTTATTGAAGGAAACTTTTAGAGTGGCGTGGCCTCCAATATCGTGCGATTTAACAGCGCTGGGCTACTTTGTGTGGGGTTATGTGAAGTCGCTTGTCTACGCGGTTAAGCCCGATACGAATGATGCCTTAAAAATAAAATATTTAGCGCTTTATTGCTGACATACATCCCCAAATGATGCAAAAAGTATCGAAAATTGGCCCTCTAGAAGCAGCAGCGGCGGTCATATGCCCGAATCATTTTTTTTGAAAGATTGAATTACTCCACAAGCTACGAGGGTTGCCATTTTTATTTCGGGTCCGGCAATAAAAACACAATAACTTATCATTGGAAATGGCTTTATTGTTTTTCAAAATATTCTCCTTTAAGATCAATACACTTTTGCATGCGCACAAACCAATTTTCGAAGCACATTTTCCACTCCGATTGAGACACCTCCAAAACATGATTTTTGAATGCTTCAACAGCTGTTTCGAGCGATGAAAAACGTTGACCACGCACTTCTTTCTTGATGCTAGGGAACAAAAGAAGGAAGTGGGTGCCAAATCAGGGCTGAATTGTGGATCGACATCTTCGATTTTTGAACGCTTCAACAGCTGCTTCGAGTGATGAAAAACATTGACCACGCATTTCGTTCTTGATGCTAGGGAAAAAGAAGAAGAAAAAGTCATTGGATGCCAAATCAGGGCTGAACGGTGGATGGCCCATCAGCTCACATCTTGAATGGTCGAATAGCTCATCCTTTTAGCTGATGTGTGAGAGCTCGCATCATCGTGATGCAAAATGATCCATCTTCTCTTATTATCTTTCCTCATTTTTTCGAACACTGTTGGCAAACAGAGTGTTGTATACCGCTCAGAGTTGACCTTCCTATGTCCTGAGGCAACATTGCCGGTTATACTGAAAACACTCAATCATTTGCTTCGATGCACTTCTTCCACGAACAACTTTTGTTGGATTTGGCTCATCTTGATAGACCCATACGTTCGATTGCTGTTTTGTTTCGGATTCATATGCATAGATCCATGATTCGTCACCTGTGACAATGTTATATACTGACTTTGAGCTGCCGCAGTTATACTTTTTCAACATCTCTTTGCACCAATTCATACAAGCCTTTTTTTGAGCATTCGTCAAATTATGTGGGATCCAACGAGAACAAATTTTTTTTCACGGCCAAATGAACATGCAATACCTCATTGATGCTTGTCATACTAATGCCCAAGGATGCCTCAATCTCACGGTATATCACATGTCGGTCTTCGGTCTTGCTTTATTAGTTCAAGCACAGTATCGATGGTTTCTGGCAAAGTTACCGAAGTTGGACGTCCTTCACGAAATTCATCCTGGAGCGAACGGCGTCCGAGACTGAGCTCTTGGTACCAGCGATTAACAGTGGTTTTTGATGGTGTTTAATCGCCAAAAGTTGAAACAAGTTGATTTAAACACTCTTGTCTCGATAACCCACGCCGAAAATCGTAAAAAATTATCACACGAAAATGTTCACGTGATAATTTCATTTTCTAACTGAGATGAATTTTTCAACACACAGTAAACAAAACAACTCGCCCCCAAATGACAAAAAGTTCTGAGTGAAGTTATGCTCAAAAATGTAAAAGTTTCCAATGGAAGTTCCAGTTTGCATCTGGGAACACTAGTAGTGTCAGTACCCGAAATATAAATAGCAACCCTCGTATTATTGTACTAAAAACGACATTTATGCTTATATTTTGACCAAATACCAAACTTCTACGAAAAATCCGAACTAAAATTGAGTTTAGAGATAATGAATGCTATATGAGAGCCGAATTTCCTTTTTTATTTTAGTTCACTTTTACTGGAATTTAGTATTTCAATTCTTTTTTGAGTGAAATCCAATCCGAATAAATTTTTTTGGCTGTCATTATATTGTTGTGGGGTCTTTTGTATGGTGAAATATGTATCATAATATGGTTGTGGGGGATCATAGTTAGTTGTTAAAATAATAATATGGTTGAGTGTAATCATCATATGGTTTAGAGGTATAACGGTATTGCGTGTAACTATTATAACGTTTTGGGTATCATAACATGTTTGTGTGATATCATAGTGCTCTTATTTTATGATCATATTACGGTTGTGTTAGATTATTTACTATTAATATTATGATTACTAGAACCATATTTTGATAATAGTAGAAAGTTTGTATATGTTTTCCACAACTATACACCCAACAGTAGTATAAAGCTTTTTGAACTTTGTCACCCCTACTAGACTATTTACCTTCGTGTGGTAATTGTTAAAATAAAGTTTCAAAAGGGTGGTTAAATTTTAGGGACCGATGTTAAATGTGAATCACACCTAAACGTCAAGCTTTTTTCTGTATTGCATTTGATATTTCTCAATTTTAGACTAACTCAATTTAAAGCATCGAAAGATACACAAGCGAACGACGCGTTAAAGTTATTCAGGCTTGTTATGAAAATGGGCGCTCAAATCAAAATGCATATCGTGCACTTCGTGATTTGTTCGGTCAATCTAATCATCCAAATGTGAGTACAATCGGAAAAATCGTGCAAAAATTTGAGCAAACCGGTTCTGTAGAAGATGTGAAAACACCAGCGCATGCTAGTACTATTCGTACTGCAGAAAATATTGCTGCTGTGCGTCGTGTGGCTGAAGAGCCGTCCACCTCAACTCGTCGTCATACCCAACAATTGCATCTCTCACGCTCGTCGTTGATGAATATTATGCTTAAATACTTGCATTAACACGCTTACAAGCTGCGACTGACTCAAAAAATAAAGCCTCTTGACCATTCCCAAAGTCATCAATGGTCAGAATGATGGCAAGAAATGGCAACAGTGGATGATCAATTGTCGAAGAAAGTCATCTTCAGTGATGAGGCACATTTTCACCTCAGTGGATAAGCAGAATTGCCTCATTTAAGCAAATGCTAATCCAAGAGTGATTGTCGAAAAAACAATGCACCTACAAATAGTGACTGTTTGGTGCATTTTATGGGCTGGCGGCATCATCGGGCCGTATTTTTTCCAAAATGAGGACGGTCAGGCAGTTACTGTGAATGACGTTCGCTATCGTGAGATGATAACGAACTTTTTATGGCCCAAATTGGAAGAAATGGACGATACGTTGGACATTGTTCTTTGTAAGGTGTACGCTGATAAGCCAGCAACAATTCAAGAGCTTAAGGATGAGATAATTCGGCGCATTAACGGCATAGAACCTCAATTATGCCTTAGCGTCATCGAAAATTCGGACCATCGGATGGATATTTTGTTCCTTTCATAATTGAACCATATCATTTTTATCATAACAAAAAGAAATGACAACAATTTTCTAAATAGGTTGTGTATTATTTAAAATCAATAGCGGCTTTTAAAATTTAATCACCCTTTATATGGTTGACACAACCATAGTTCCAACAGTAGTATGAAGGTTTTTAAATATTGGCAATAGGGTTTTAAATTTTCGTGTGGTATAAACGGTTGTTTATTGTTGGCAAAGCATCTCCTATCTCCATTCCATTCGCTTTGGGCTGCCTTGGCTAAAACAAAAAAAAAATAGTAAAATCAATCATTCTGCCACTATAATTCATTCATATTTTATGTTAATGTAATACTAATCTGGATCGCAGAAATCGAAAATGATCGATACATGGCATACGCTACATGTAAAGCGCACACAAAACATAAACAAATACTCCTCAGATCGTACAGTCTACAATAAAATTGATGACTTACTTCCTTTCTTTAAAGCAGAAAAAACGACAACAAACCAAAAGTTTGTTTGAAAACCCTAGAAGACTCGTGGCTGCATAATGCGTTCATTAATAATGATACTAATTTGCATAATGTTTTTTGTCGTTGTTGTTGTAAACAAATCTGCTTCTGGTCCAGGCCCCCTTGCCATTGTGCTAACGCCGCCCACCACCCAACGCGAATCGTATAATGTGGCAGCCAACAGAAGCGTTTAGGAAGACGACACATGCAATGTGCAACTTGCAAAGACGCAAGTCATCTCTTGCAGGCAAATGCCAGGAAGCCCAAAGAAAAAAAATCACGAATTAAAACATATTCAATTAATTTTATACTAAATGAACATAACACAAGTCACACAAGACACAAAAGCCACACACAATCGTCTGTAGCATGCAACCTCCTGCATAACCACAGGCATCTTACAACTTTCAGGGCCCGTGAGTATACACTCGGTTGCTGTGGCTTGGACGCCAGTAGAGGCAGATCCCAACGCTCCAAGTACTGCCGCCGCATGTATTTTAATAAATAAAGACACGGCGTACACGACATCACAAAGTTGGAATTTGCCAGCAGACAGCACCAACTCTGCAGCAAAAGGCGAACAGCGGCTGGAATAACAACGGCAGTCTTTGAGTAAAACACTCAGGCGGATGAAGTTTTTCGGGTTGCAATTATAAAAATGTAAAATATTTTTTTTAGTAACAATAGTACGAGGGTTGCTATTTATATAAAGGCTCCTGCTAAGCGTTACCGTTGTGCGACTAAAGTGGCAATTTGACCCTTTTTGGAAGCCAAGCGATTTACACTGCCCCTTTTTTTATAAATCCCCTTTTTTGCCACTTGTTGAAATTTTTGCTACTTTTGCTAAAATACCAACAAATCGAAACATTTGTAAAATGTATCAAGAACTCGTAAGCAACCTGGATTTGAGGTGGCCGAAAATGCGGCCCATTCAAGCAAGGACATATAGGTACCCCACGCAGAAAAAAAGTATGGCTGTGGTGACAATATTCGAAGAGGATAATACTATTGTTGGGTATATGGTTGTGGTACAACAATATTATGATCCTCACAACAATAGTATGATTCAAATACAACCATACTATGATCCTCACAACAATAGTATGATTCACACATAACCATACTATGATCCCCACAACCATAGTATGATTCACACTCTACCTTACTATGATCTCCACAGCCATAGTTTGATCCTCACAACCATAGTATGTTTCACATACAACCATAGTATGATCCTCACAACCATAGTATTATTCACACGCAACCATGTTATGATCCTTACAACCATAGTATGATCAAACACAATTATGCTATGATCCCCAATATAATTTATTAGAATTTGTTTAAGTTGTCGGCAATAGATTTGATCCCCAATATTATTTATTAGAATTGGTTTAAGTTGTCAACAATTAATGAAAATTATTCAAAAATACATTAAATTCAAAATAATAGGAGTAAATTAGAAGTGGAGAAAACACACAGTAGAAAAAAAGTTTAAATAAACGTAAGCGTTTTTTCGAAAATATTTCAGTTATACAAAACCAAAGCAGCTTATTTAAAAAATTTTAATTTCGATAAAAAAAGTACTATTATTGCATTAGATCCGTACCAAAAACATTTGTTCTAAAAAGCATAATTAAATGAAATAAATACAATCATACAGTATGATTGCCGTAATCATATTATTGTTAACATAAAACGCAAAACACAATACTTTTGTCGCACCAACCATATTTATATTGTTGCTATAACCATATTTTCATTTTTAAATTTGGCAATAATACTATTGTTACATTTCAACAATATTAAAATTACAGCAATTATACTTTTGTCAAAAATAAATTCAGTTAACAATGCTATTGTTGCGACGAACATACTTTTATTGCGGAGAACATATCATTATTGCCGTGACCATGTTGTAAACATGTTTTTTCTCTGCGTGCAAAAAATTTAAATTTTACCACAAACCCAACGAAATCACATGAAATAATTTTTAAAATCTGGTTATATGAAGAACCCGGTTCATAACTTCAAGGAGCCCAAAAACCTAGTTTCCGATGGTTCAGGTATTATATAGTATGCCTTGTCCGACTTTTGATGTTTGGATTTTTAATACACTTCACGAAAGAGAATATTAAACTTGCCATTCCGTTTGCAGCACCACGAATTATTGATCAGAGTCCCTATAAAGTAATTTTAATCTTGACAATCCGTCCGCGTGTCAGTTGAAGGCATGATATCGTTCCAACGTATCAACCTAGCATTTAGAAATTTTGCATGATGCTGGCTGATGGTCACAAGCTGTTTCAGATTGTAAATAAGGGAAATCGACCCAGGGGGAAAAAATTGTTACCTTGATAAAAAGTACTCGTATTTGCCTAACAAATCAGAATTTTATGTGAATGGACAATGGGTACTGTTAGTTGGGACGCACTAAATGCCTTAAAAAAGAGTAAAGCTGCTGATAGGTTAGGCTCAGGTGGCCCAAAGTCTAGAATTGTCAAAAACTGGCGTTTAATAGTCAATATGGACACATGGGTACTACAATTAAAGCAAATTTGGTTTTTTATGCGCTTTATTGTCGTATGGTAGAGGGTACACGAGGATCGGAAATTGAATTGTTTTTATAGTTTCAATGTGTATTTTACCTCTCATATCATGGAACTGAGTTTTTACTGTATTTTTTGTTACTTTTCTTATTAAATTTAAATGTATTATTTTCATAAAATGAACTTACGAAAAGTTTGCGACTTTTTTTTTAAAAAATACCCTTTTTGTGCCACTTTTTTAAAAATAATCCCCTTTTTGTGCGACTTTATGAAATTTTTCAAGGGTAACCCTGACAATACCATTGGAAACTTTGACATTTTTAAGCATAACTTTACTCAGAGCGTTTTGTCATTTGAGAGCGAATTGTTTTGTTTTCAGTGTGTTGAAAAATTCATCTCAGTCAAAAAATGGAATTATCCCGTGAACATTTTCGTGCGATGTTTTTTTTACGATTTTTGGCGTGAGCATTCGAGACAAGAGTGTTTAAACCAATTTGGTTTGACTTTTGGCTATTAAGCACTATCAAAAACCACAGTTAATTGCTGGTAACAAGAGTTCAGTCTCGAACGCCGTTCGCTCCAGGATGAATTTCGTAAAGGACATCCTACTTTGGTCACTTTGCCAGAAACCATCGATGCTGGGCGTGAACTGATTAAGCCAGGCCGACATGTAACATACCGTGAGATTGAGGTATCATTGGGCATTAGTATGACAAGCATCGATAAGATATTGCATGTTCAGTTGCCCGGGAAAAAAAATTGTTTTCGTTGGATCCCATGAATGTGACGAATGCTAAACTGAATGCTGAACTGATTAAGCAAGACCGAATACCGACATGTCACATACCGTGAGATTGAGGCAACCCTGGGCATAAGTATGACAAGCATCAATAAGATATTGCATGTTCATCTGGCCGTGAAAAAAAATTGTTCTCGTTGGATCTCACATAATTTGACGAATGCTTAAAAAAAAGGCTACTGTGGGTTGGTGCAAAGAGATGTTGAAAAAGTATAACTGCGGTAGCTCAAAGGCAGTGTATAACATTGTCATAGGTAACGAATCATTGATCTATGCATATGAACCCGAAACAAAACAGCAATCGACCGTATGGGTCTTTCAAGACGAGCAAAATCCAACAAAAGTTGTTGGTGGAAGAATTACATCGAAGCAAAAGATTCAATATATAAGTAGATGCAAGAGGTCTTGAGCCGGTTAATCCCTGTTGAATGTGTAAAAGCAACAGACCGTAATAAAACAAACGAGCTAAACATTTCGTTTTTTTTTCGGTCATGTTGCCACAGTTCCTTTAGTGGTATACAACAATCTGTTTGCCAACAGTGTTCGAAGAAATGAGGAAGGATAATAAGAGAAGACGGGCCATTTTGCATCACGACAATGCGAGCTCTCACACGTCAGCTGAAACGATCAGCTATATGACCATAAATAAATAAAAAAAAAGTTATAAAACTAAGAAAAATTAATTTTATATTTAAATTATATTGAACAGTAAGGGAATTTTTAAATTACATATTTTTAAATATAAGTAGTGTATCTGGCAAATGTCGACCTTCGCTATCCACACTCTGCTGTATACGTTTTTTGAAGTTTTCTTGAACTCTAACAAGCATTTCGACTGGTATTCTATCAAAATTCAGACTCAATATTGTTAATAAGGTCTTCCACGGTGTGGGAACGGTTGATATACACCTTCGATTACAGGTAACTCCAAAGGAAATAATCGCATGATGCATGGGGCTGGCGAATGTGCCGGCCAGTTTACATTACCCCTTAAAGGGATAAGCCGCCCAGGAAACATTTGCCTTAAACAATTTTTGATAACCCTCGCTGTCCAACATCTCTCTAATTGCATTGCCTCAAGAGCCTGCTGAAAAAATCTCAAAAATCCTGTATCATAGTCATGTACCGTTCGGATCAAGCGATTTCTTCCGAGCAGAGCGTTTCGGAGATTGCAGTACTGCTGCTCTAACTTTCTCGATGTTTTGTGGTGTTGTAATCCTGTTTTTTGGTCCCCTTCGTACGCATGACACATTCGCTGCTGTTCTCAATGAAGTTACCCAATTTACAATGGATTGTTGTCCACGAAAAACTCATCGTGGGGGAACAGCGAATCGTAAACAAAATGCATGCTACACTGCAATGACCGCGTGCGCATTTAAAAAAACGCACATGACACATTCGCTGCTGTTCTCAATTAAGTTACCCAATTTACAATGGATTGCTGTCCACGAAAAAGTCCGCGTGGGGGAACAGCGAATCGTAAACGAAAAGCATGCGACACTGCAATGATCGAGTGCGCATTTAAAAAAAAACGCTTCAACACAAAATGACCTCTCCTCACGTGCAAGTGATTGCTTCCGAACAGATCGTTTCAGATATCGATGTACTGCTGCTCTAACTCTCGATGTTTTGTGGTGTTGTAATCCTTCATTCAGGTTCCCTTTGTACACATGACACATTCGCTGCTGTTCTCAATGAAGTTACCCAATTTACAATTGATTGCCGTCTAGGAACACGTCAGCGTGGGGGAACAGCGAATGGTAAACGAAAAGCATGATACACTGCAATGATCGAGTGCGCATTTAAAAAAAATGCACATGACACATTCGCTGCTGTTCTCAATGAAGTTACCCAATTTACAATTGATTGCCGCCTAGGAACACGTCAGCGTGGGGGAACAGCGAATCGTAAACGAAAAGCATGCTACACTGCAATGATCGAGTGCGCATTTAAAAAAAACGCTTCAACACAAAATGTCCTCTCCTCACGTGCCCAATGCATAATGGCAACTGGAAGGTAGACGAATACAAATCTCCCGTCAGCCACTATAAGCCATGCACTCTCTCCACTCTCTTCGATCAACAGGGCCGCCACAACCTGCAGTGTAAAAAAGCAAAATTCCGCGCTCCACCCTGTACCTTCTAATCGGGAAACATCGCAAGCATACTAAAGAGTGTTTTTTTTCAGACGTGCGGTTTTCAAGAAGAAATAAAATACATATGTGCCGCGCAAAATATAAAAGGGA
Source organism: Hydrotaea diabolus (assembly GCA_963513945.1). Taxonomy (NCBI): domain Eukaryota; kingdom Metazoa; phylum Arthropoda; class Insecta; order Diptera; family Muscidae; genus Hydrotaea; species Hydrotaea diabolus. The sequence goes on from OY740716.1 coordinate 149,108,210, forward strand.
CCTAAGGGTAAAAACCAGTTTTGTTCAGGAGAGTCATTTTAAAGATTTAAAAACGTGTATCTTTGGTGTACCATCACTTTCATAAAACGCGCATATCTCTGGGAGGGAACACTTTTGGGGCACGGGATCGGTCTCATTCGATGCTCAGATGTTGTCCACATCAAAAAAAAGTGAAAATTGATTTTTTCACCCTTAGGTCCCTTTCTCTATGCGCTGACACATATAGTTTAATGTTATGGCCATGAATTTAGCTTTATTAAAAGGATAAGGGCTTGCCATTGTGTTTTAAAAATGATTTCTGGCCGCTGCGGCTGACTCAAATAAATTCCAGCCGAGAGACCCAATTTTCGACCATTTTTTACAGTATTTGGGGCCGTATGACAGCAATAACGCGCCAAATATTCTCTTCCAAGGCTACAATCGTGTCGGGCTTATCTGCGTAGACAAGTGACTTCACACAACCTCACAGAAAATAGTCCTGCGGTGTTAAATCGCACGACCATGGATGCCACGTCACAGGCCCATGACTCGAGATAATGCGCTCACCTAAAGTTTTCTCTAATAAATTGATTGTTTTGTTGGCTGTATGACATGTAGTCTGTGGCCATCTTGTCGGAACTTAAGGTCGTCCACATAAACATCCTCCAATTCAGGCATGAAAAAGTCCTTAATCATGGCTCTATAGCGTTACCCATTGACTGTTACGTTATGGCAGGCTTCATTTTTGAAGAAATATGGAACAAAGATTCCCTCTGCCCATAGAGCACACCAAACATTTTGAGGATGTTACAGCGACTCAACAATGGCTTTTGGGATTTTCATTACTCCAAATGCAACAATTTTGGTTATTAACGTACCCGTTAAACCAAAATTAAGCTTCATCGCTGAACAAAATTTTCTTGTAGAAGCAGGATCGGTAGACATCTCGTTTTGGGCTCATTCACCACGATTTTTAAACGTTAATCCGAAGTAAGTCTATTCATTATAAAATGACAAAGCAAACTGAGCCTAAATCAAGTGACAGCTGCCAAAAAGAACAACTCCAAAAAAAGGGTGGCCAAATTGAAAACCACACGTCTAAAAAACACCCTTTTTGCATAAGACAAAAATGGTTAGTGCATCCCAATTTAGCAACCTTCAACATAAACAACCTTGTTTTTTCATAAACGACTTTTTATTTTACTAAAATATGTAGTCAAGGAAAGTAAAAATTAGAAGTTATGAAAATTAATGTTAGACTAATCAAACGATGGAAAATTTAGAATCTAGATACGCCCCGCCCTTTTCACAGGTTTTTAAAATCAACCTTCTATGGTTGAGGGTTTATAAGATACTTTGAATCTCTTTTTAATATTTCAAAGTGTGCATACGAAATGACAAATTGCAATTTATAATCCTATGACATTAGATAATAGAGCCGAACTTAACTACTAAAATATGCCCATCCCCATTGCAACACCCTTTACATGTTGGCTGAAAATATTTGAAGCATCTTTACGTGGACAAGTTTCTTGCACTCATGTAATATAATCGCAATGCAAAAAAAAAACAAAAAGCAAAACTGCCGAAAGCTTAAAAAAATGCTAAATAGTTGGACTATGCAAGTCCGTCTGGCCAATGCTGTCTGCAGCTTACAATAACTAGTACTTGCTAGAATATGATAGTTTTCCTAAGGAGCGAAGGAGAGGCTATTAGCAAATAGTTTCCCTAGAAATTAGCAACATGTTTAAATAGATAATGATCATGATTATCTTTCTACCCCAGCCAAAAGGAATTCTGGCCAACCAGCAGAGCACACCACTACCACAAACCTTACCTTTTCAGCCTTCGCCAAAAACCGAAAAAGACAACAACACAAAGACGCTGTGGCCACAAAGCTAGTGAAGCAACACAACAACCCGAAAAAAACCCGTCTTTATCAAAAAGTGCCTCTGGTCTTAAAACGAGAATTCACTTAACGAATTCTTTACATGCATATTTTACAAATTATAGCAACATTGCATCATATAACACAAAAACGCTTAAACACACACATACACCGGCATGCCGAAGCGTTTGCTCTTGGTTTAAGCCACAGACTAACGGCTAAGGAGTAAAATTCATGACCATGTTAACAGATTGTGTTTATGGCCAGACAGCGTTAGCGGTCATGGACTATCGTGAGTCTCTTTAAAAATGTTGTTATTTTGCAGATAACTTCTATTATCGGCTCGTTGAGCGTTTTTATTTTTCGGTGTGTATCTTTTACAGGTATTTTGGTTAACGCTAAGCCTTATTGAAAACCCTTTTGAAATTTAAATGAAAAGAGTAACTAATGCAAGCACAGGCTTACGTAAAACTGCTGGTTTCAAGAGCACAATTGGGGTGAAGGGAATTAACTGGACGGGTGATGAATAGCAGGATGTTCTGTACGTAACAAGTAAAAAATGTTAAGTTTGGCTGTGCCGAACCTTAGATACCCTCCACCAGATTCCCAAATAAAACCAAATTTGGTGCGGAAGTGTGTTCTATATAAAAATCTTTATGTAGAAAATTTCATCTCGATATGTCAAGTTTGTAGTGAGTTATTGTCAGATTATTTTTGAAGGCCCATGAGACCGTTTGTGTGGGAGGTACCAGTAGGGCCTTTCCGATATTAGCCAAATTAAGCACAAAAGTCTGTTCTATATATTAATCTTTATGCCGAAAATTTCGTCTCAATAGGTCAAGTGTGTGGTGAGTTATTGTCATATTATTTTTCAAGGCCGATATGAACGTTAGTGTGGGAGGTACCAGTAGGACTTTTCCCATCTCAACCGAATTCAGCGTAGAAGAGTGTTGTATATAGAAATCTTGATGTGTAAAATTTTATTTCGATAGGTCAAGTTTGTGGTGAGTTATAGTCATATTATTTCTCAAGGGAGGTATGGGAGGTACAAGAAATGGTGGCCCAATCTAAACCATTTTAACATAGATGATTGCGCCTATATAGAGATTATTATTTGCAAATTTTCAGTGATTTTACTCAAGAAACTGGATGGATATTTCCAAATAAAAAACTAATTTTTATGAGGTAGTGTCGGTTGAGGGTCTCCAACACCAACTTCCCGTAGAGCTATATAGCCCATTTTCAATACCAACCATGCTAGGTTAACAACACATGTTTGCGCCAAATTTCAGCTCCCTAGCTGTTTTCATGCACGCTCTGTCTTGTTTTCAACAGACGGACAGCCGGATAGCCGTACAACATGGCTAGATCGTCTTAGAATTTTACGAGGATCAAGAATATATATATGCTTTGATGGGTCTCCGATGATTATTTCAAGGTGTTACAGACAGAATGACAAAACTAATATACCCTCCATTGTATGGTGGAGGGTATAAAAAGAGAAAACAAGACCTGCTCTTGTGGATGCTCCGAAAAGCCAACTGAAAATAGGTTTCTGGACCACGCCGCACGGTCTCTAAATGTAGGCAGACTTTATATATTTAAATTTATGAGAAAATTTACTTGTTTAAGCTGAACTTAAATCTTTTGTTGACAACTTAATTCAATTCTAATAAATAATTTTGGGGATCATAGTACTCGCACAACTGTGTGTAAATCATACTAAGATTGTGAGGATCATACTATGGTTGTAAAACCTTCCATGGTGTTAAGGATCATAATATTGTTGTGGAGATCATAGTATGGTTGAGTAAAATCATACTATGGTTGTGCGGAACGTAGTATGGTTAAGTGTGAATCATACTATTGTTGTGAGGATCATACTTAGTAGGGACATAACGCTATTGTCTTATGCTGTAAAATAAAAAGGACTTTATGTTTTTGAACCAAATATTTTTTAATATATTTATTGATGTATATTGTATCCAAAGAGAATCTACTTATTCGATTAATAGTTGCACGAGCCTCGTCCACTGGAAAATTGTCCACAGCTCGAACCAAATCAGTCTTAAGAGATCCAATGTTGGGGTATCTTTTGTGGCAAACCTTGTCCTCTAAAACCGTCCACAATTTGTAATCCAATGGCTTCAAATCTGGACTGCCTGAGGGCCATTCTTCAGAGGAAATGAACGCTGGCAAATTGTTTCGAAGCCAGGCCTGAGATGTTTTAGCCGTATGAGCCGGCGCAGAATCCTATGGCTGGTTTTGGAACAGGGAATTGTCAAGAGGCTTCACAACAGCTTCCAAAACGGTTTCTTGGTAAACTTTGGCCCATGTTTTGACTCCTTGTTCGCAGAAATGCAGGTCAGTGACCCCACCAAACCATGACTGAAGCTGGGTGCTGACCCTTTTCCACCCTTGGGATCAGTTCAGATGCTTCCTTAGATGACCGCGCATACACTTTATCATTTTGCTTGTTAAATTTTTCCTGAACGGTAACAAAATTTTTCTGTGCAAGTTATCAGCGTGCCTCACCAAAAGACGTTTGCATTTTTTTATCCTATTTTTTTTTTAAAGCTGCAGTCGATAAATTTCCGGTACGTCGTTTGAAAGCCCCAAGTTCCAAGTCTTTTTCAATGATTAGACCCATGGACTTTTGCGTGATATGCCTCTTTTCGGAGCGGATTTCTGTGAATTATTGGCTTTGATGACATGCGGTGTTCGAACAGAGCGTAAGAGGCCCGACCGGTCTATACATCTCCAGTCTTCTCAAACAGTTTTATGCATCGGTAGACGAACATGCGGCCGGGGCGTTTTGAAAATTATTTCATTTCACTCTTGAAAAGCGCTATTACAGCGATACGGTTCTCATTATCTGACCACTCCATGATGAAAGTTGAAACAATTTTAAAATCCCGTTGCAGACTAACGCTATTGAGGTGAGCTTTCAAAACCCATATGACATTAACGGGGTATGTTCAGTTCTACTATTGAAATGGGTGTGTTCTATGTTGTTACAGTATTTATGTACCTACTAAGTAGTTCGGACCGATTTCCAACTGATTTTTTTCTGTGTGAATTTGCTTTAAATTTTGTTTGCAAAATGGAATTAAGTGCTCACGTGCACTTGAAATATTGTGAGTGGCATATGGTGATTGTACTCTGAGTCAGAAAAATGGCTACAAGTGGGAGAAGCTTTTTAAGGACGGTCGCGAAGATGTGAGTGACGACGCTCGTCCTGGAAGAACTATCACATCAAAAACCGGTGGAAGTTTTAAGTCGCATCACTCTTAGTAAAGTTACAGAGGATGTCGGCATATCGGTTGCTCATGCCATACTTTTTTCTCGTAAATTTGGGGCATAAAGCGAGTGCCAAGAGATCTCAAGGCCATACCAAAAAGTGCATATCACAGGACTGCTTCGAGGACTGGAAAAAAACGTTGGCACAAGTTTATTGTAAAGGGTGGTTAAACTTTAAGGGCCGATCTTGATTTTGAATAAAACAAAAAATGTTTAGGAAATTATTGTCTTTTCTTTTTATTGTAAAAATACCGGTATGATTCAATTATGTATGGAACAAAATATCAATCAAATGGCCGCCGCGACCTCGGCGGCACACCTCCCTCCGATGGTCTAAATTTTTGATGACGCTGAGGCATAATTCAGGTTCTATGCCGTTAATGTGCTGAATTATATCACACCCTAGCTCTTGAATTGTTGCTGGCTTCTCGACGTACACCTTTTCTTTCAAATAACCCCAAAGAAAGAAGTCCAACGGTGTCAAATCACAAGATCTTGGCGGCCAATTAACATCGCACGGCTTTTGTCACGTAAAATAGCCATTGTTTGGTTAGCTGTGTGGCAAGTGCACGCAGAAAAAAAGTATGGTTGTGGTAACAATATTCAAAGAGCATCATGCTATTGTTGATTATATGGTTGAAGCACAACAATATTATGATCTTCACAACAATAGTATGGTCCACACACAACTATACTATGATTCCCATAACAATATTATGGTCCTCACAACAATAAAATTATTTACACACAACCATACTATGATCCCCACAACAATATTATTATTCACACTCAACCATACTATGATCCCCACAACCATGTTATGATCCTCATAGCCATAGTATGTTTAACGTACAACTACAGTATGATCCTCACAACCATAGTATCACTCACACACAACTATACTATGATCACCAAAAAAATTTGTAAAGAATGGGTTAAATTGTTATTCAACAATAGAGATTTTTATCAAGTATGTTTTGAAAAAAATGAATTTACATATAAAAAGTACTATTATTGCGAAAGATTCGTAAAAATAACATTGTCAAATTAAAAAAAAATTACCATTTTGTCGGTATAATTGCCGTAATCATATAACTGTTAACATAAAACCCATGAGAACAATACTTTTGTCCCAACAATCATATTTATATTGTTGCTACAACCATATTTTCATTTTTAAATTTGGCAAAAATACTATTGTTACATTTCAGCAAAATTAATATTGCCGCAATCATACTATTGTCAAAATTATTGCAGAAAAAATACTATTGTTGCCGTGACCATGTACTCGTAGTAACCATATTTTTTCTCTGCGTGTGGCACCGTCCTGTTAAAACCACATATCGTCCACATCCATATCTTTCAATTCGTTATCATCTCACGATAGCGAACACCATTCACAGTAACTGCCTGACCGGCCTCATTTTGGTAAAAAACGCACCAAACACTCACTCTTTGATTGTTTTTTCGACAATCACTCTTGGATTATCATTCGCCTGAATGCAGCAATTCTGCTTATTGACGAATCCACTGAGGTGAAAATGTGCCTAATTACTGAGATGATGAAGATGATTTTCTTTGAAAACTGATCTTCCACTGTTGCCATTTCTTGCCCCCATTCTAACCATTGATGACGTTTGTGACGCTTGTGTATCTTTCCATGGTTCAAATTGAGTTAGTCTGAAATTGAGAAATATTGAATGAAATGCAAAAAAAGCTTGAAGTTTAGTTGTGGTTCACATTTAACATCGCCCCTTAAAATTTAACCACCCTTTAAATGAAGCTGTTTTTACTTGTTTAATAAGAAAGAAGTGTATTATAGGTCTGACAATAATTCAGACAATGTGAAAATTACCGTAAGATATGCAACTCTTCTTCTTTTTCTGATTCCTTTTAATAGCGTCATTTGAACGAACTATACAAAGTCCTAATCTGTACTGACAGACATAATTTAATCCAAAAAAAATCTTCTTTTCTAGCAAGACCTTATCATCAACACGATGATAAGTTATTAAACATGCATAGAAGCATATGTATGTATTCACTGCGTATGTGTGTGTGTGTTTTCCAAGGGTTTCTTGAAGAAACTAAACCAATAAAGAAGAGCATGAAGCCACAAAATGAACGGAATTTCGTTGATTTCATTTGTATGCCACCTATCGCAGTACATGTTTTGACGGGCCAATCAAGTCAAATTATCATATATACGATTATATGTATGTGACTACAAACGTAGGCAGCCACATCTGTTCATGCATGTTACTGCGTTCGTGTGCCCCTAAAGTCCATCAAGCGTCCAGCTCAACTAGCAGGCCGACCAGACTTGCCATGCCAAGTCATTCCATTCCATTCATTCACTTTCCGTCGTCAGTCAGCTGGCAATCATAAGCTTTTAATGAAGTGTTAACAAATCATGGCATGTAAACATGTCAAAGTGCGAACGCACACTATGAAATAACAGACCAGAAACAAGAACGTGACCGGCATTGGCAAAAAAAAAGCGCCAGCGTCTGAAAAGAATATGAACGAAACGGGGTGCAAAGAAATGAAAACGCTATCATAATAACCACATAAACTATGTACGACTATGCGCTTGCAGAGCTCGTTGCCGACGGACAGACCTATGAGTAACTCGATGGAAAACTAACTGCGGTGCTGCTGGAAGAAGAACAAGAAACAATGTCCTGCCCCATGAGTCCATGAAAATCTGTCTATCCCATAGATGAGGCAAAAATTGTTTACTTAAAACGCACTCAAAAGCGAACAAACGATGCGTGATGATTATCAGATAGACCGCCACCAACGCCGACGTCATCTCCTGCACCACCCTCCGCCATAGCATGACTGACCGAACAACATCATCCACAAACAACCACCAACAATGTGGGCTCATAATAGTTCGCCCCATTGGCAAATGAGTTGTTTGCGGGCCATGGGGGCTGAAATTCGAAATCACATGATTACGAGCCTCGAAGTGCATTCTGCTGTGTGCCAATGGTAGTTTTCACCGGTTTGCACCTTTTCCACAAGAGCGCACGAAGCGCCACACCGCCCAGGTAAACTGAAGCGTATTAAGCGCCACGCAACTCTCATAAAAATCTATTTTGACGCTTACATGGAATTTAATACTTTTGCATGCAAGTGTCCATTAAGATATTATGGCTGAGACCAACGAAAAAAAGCGAAAACCAAAACAAAAAGCTATAATTAGCCACGCATACGATGGTTGCTATATATATTTCTGGCGTAGGCAACACTAATTGTTGCCTGGCGCCATCTGACATCTCCATTGGCAAGTTTGACATTTTTTTTTAGCATAAACGTGCTTAGAACGTTTTGACGTACGACCATCATTTGTGTTTCTTACAGTGACTTATAAAAATCAATTTGGAATTAACTCGTGAACATTTTCATGCGATTATTTTTCACAACGTGGTTTATCATGAGAAGAATGAATCGATGAACTTAAGTCTATAAATGGCGATAAAGCACCATCCTATAGCACTGTGAAAAACTGTTTTAATGATTTAATCGTGGCTGACGCTCGCTCAAAGACGAAGGTCGTCCAAAAACGGCAGTTGTGCCAGAAAACGTTGATGCCGTGCATGAACTGATAATGCAAGATCGTCATGTGACATACCGTGGAATAGAGGCATCCCTAGGCATATCTTCCACCAGCATACATTCGATATTCCATGAGCACCTGGCCGTAAAAAAGGTTTGTTCTCGTTGGATCCCGCACAATTTGGCAATCGCTCAAAAAAAAAGCTCGTGTCGACTGGTGCAAAGAAATTTTGAAAAAAATACGATCGAGGAGCTTTAAAAGACTTTTTTAAGATCGTCACAGGTGACGAATCATGGATCTATGTGTATGAGCCCGAAACAAAATAGCAATCGACCATGTCTCTATGCGTATAAGCCCAAAACAAAATAGCAATCGACCGTGTGGCTCTTTGAAGACGAGCCAAATCCAACGAAAGTTGTTCGTGGAAGCAGCACTTCGAAGTAAATGGTCGCCTCTTTCTTCGGCAAATCTGTTCATGTGGAGACTTTTCCGCTTGAGCAACATAGGACGGTCAATTCTCAGCAGTACACCACAATTTTTTTGCCTGAAGTCTTTGGAGAAATTCGAAAAACGAACATGAGAAGACGAATCATTGTGCGCCATGACAATGCGAGCTCTCACACATCGGCTGAAACCAGCGCCTTTTTTGCCGGCCAAAACGTCGAATTGATGGGTCATCCACCGTACAACCCTGACTTGGCACCCAATGATTTCTTTTTATTCCCGCACATCAAGAAAAAAATGCGTGGTCAAGGATTTTCGTCGTCAGAAGATGCTGTAGAAGCGTTCAAAAATAATGTTTTGGAGGTGTCTCAATCGGAGTGGAAAAAGTGCTTCCAAAATTGGTTTGAGCGCATACAAAAGTGTATAAATCATGCTGGAGAAAACTTTGAAAAACAATAAAACCTTTTTTGATAATAGCTTTTCACATTTTCATTATCAGGACGGAAATATATATAGCAGCTCTCGTATGCTTGGCAATGAAAAGTTTTGTTGAGGGCGAAAACGCGAAGAAAAACAACACGTTTAAATTAATATCGTTCGGGAGAGGGAAATTTGCGCTTTACAGTATTAAGCAAATATGAACTTAATTTTATACGATTCGTTTCGTAGGGATTAACAACAGCTTTAATTGTATTGAATTTCAGTATTTTCTGTTGGAGCAGTATTGATTTGAAGTAGTAATTTGAAATACGAGGGCGGTTCGGAAACTTCTTAGCCTAGCACAAAAAGCGCGGTATAAACAGAAAAAAGTTAAGTGTTTTCCATCTCTGCTATGAACACATGTTAAATTTTGTTTCGATCTGGCAACTCCTTCATTTAGAAACAGGTGTTCACAAAAGACGCATCCGCGATTTTTTTACAATGGAAAAATTAGAAATGCGTGGTGTCATTAAATATTTACATAAAAAAGTTTATCGGGACAAGAAATTCATAATGATATGGTGAATGTGTTAGGTGAAAGTGCTCCTTCATATGCAACAGTAAAAAATTGGGCTGCTGAATTTAAACGTGGTCGTACAAGCATTGAAGATGAACCACGTAGTGGACGCCCAAAAACAGCAACAACAACAGAAATTGTAGCCAAAGTGCATGATATCGTATTAAAGGATCGACGAATAAAAGTGCGTGAAATAGCTAATATCATGGGCATCTCAAATGATCGGGTCCATTTAATTTTGCATGAAGAACTACAGATGAAAAAGCTTTCTGCAAGATGGGTGCCGCACTTGTTAACAGTCGACCAAAAAAGCATAAGGTGGTTCTGAATTTGATTTTACTGCCCAAAAGGGCTCTAAGCAATTAAGCGTCAAGAAATAGGGCCCAAACTGAAAATGAAATATATCCCAAAAAAATGGGACATTATTTCGTTAGGAAACTTATCCCCAATTCTGAGAATAAAATAAAACCCAAACAAGATGAAAATTCAACCTAAAATGAAAAAAAACACCCCATTTCTGAGTTTATTTTAATAATGGAATACGGTTGCTAATCGTGTAGGAGTCGTGGGTATAACACTGTACCTAATTTGCAATTCCGAGATGTTTTAATATTATTTTATTATATATGGATATACCGATCCAGACGATAACGTCCAAGAGCGTTTTTATCCAATATTTATTGTAATAGGGTCGAAACAGACTGTAGAGTCCAATTTCGTTTTCGTTTATTATTTATTATTTCATTGGCTTTTTATGACAAAGGAAACAACCTTAGATCAGTTTGTATTTTAACTTTTATTGTTGGCGTTAACATCCAGAAAGAGATCGTTTTAGGGATTACATCGTCTTAAATACAAATTATGTCAATGTTACTGACAAATGTTAAAATAGGAGTAAAAAGGAAAAAAATGTAAATCTATTGAGTTTAATGAGTGATAATCGATAATCAATCAATAATAACGCGAGTGCAAGTAGCACAGCTCTTATTACATTTGAGTGTAAACTTAAGCAGAGAGCTATTTATAAAGAGAACAGCCAAAAAGAGCAAGAGAACCGTTATTACTTATTGGATGATCAATTTCACTAACAGCAAAATCAATTAACACTCAATTGATTTATGTTAAGAATTTAAGAGAGGACATTATCACTCATTTGAATGATTAATAAAATATCACACTCGAAAAAAATGTGTGGTAATTATGAACAAATAGTAAATACAAAATATTACAATTATATCAAAAAGTTCAACTTAATACAACTTAACTAATAAAATAAATGTTCGTAAAGATGTATCCGCTACACTCGTATTTTAGAGAAAATATAGTTTTTGTAAATTTGTCTAAAATAAAATTGATATTTCTCGCATACAAATAATTCCATGACTTTCCGCTTAAAACGCAGTTTTTTTTTTGTAAAACAAATATTTTTCAACATAATCTCCTTTGATCTCAATACACTTCTCCAACGATTCTTCAATTTTTGTGTCCCTTCCAAAAAAATAGGAATTTTTTAGGCCCATACGAGGGTTGCTATTTATATTTCGGGTACGGCAATAAAGCACTATAATTTATCATCGAAAATTGTTTTATTGTCTTTCAAAATATTCTCCTTTAAGATCAATACACTTTTGCATGCGCCCAAACCAACTTTCGAAGCACTTTTTCCACTCCGGTTGAGACACCTCCAAAACATGATTTCTGAACGCTTCAACAGCTGCTTCGGGCGATGCAAAACGTTGACCACACATTTTTTTCTTGATGCTAAGGAATAAGAAGAAGTCATTGGATGCCAAATCAGGGCTGTTCGGTGGATGGCCCATCAATTCGACATCTTGAGTGGTCAAATAGCTCATCGTTTCAGCTGATGTGTGAGAGCTCGCTTGTCGTGATGAAAAATAATCCGTCTTCTCATACTATCATTTCTCATTTCTTCGAACACTATTGACAAACAGATGGTTGTATGCCACTCAGAATACCACTAAAGGCACTCTGGCAACATGGCCGGTTATATTGAAAAAAAAAAAACGCAATCATTTGCTTCGATGTACTTCTTCCAAGAACAACTTTTGTTGGACTTGGCTCGTCTTGAATGACCCCACGGTCGATTGCTGTTTTGTTTCGGGTTCATATGCATAGATCCATGATTCGTTACCTGTGACAATGTTATACACTGCCTTTGAGCTACCGCAATTATACTTTTTCAACATTTCTTTGCACCAATCCTTACGAGCCAACAAATTTTTTCACGGCCGAATGAACATGCAATATGTTATTGCTTGTCATACTCATGCCCAAAGATGCCTCAATCTCAGGGTATGTCACATGTCGGTCTTGCTTAATTAGTTCACGCACAGCAACGATGGTTTCTGGCAAAGTGACCGAAGTTGGACGTCCTTCGCGAAATTAATTCTGGAGCGAACGGCGTCCGAGACTGAGCTCTTGGTACCAGCGATTAACAGTGGTTTTTGATGGTGCTTTATCGCTGAAAGCCGAAACAAGTTGATTTAAGCACTCTTGTCTCGATAACCCACGCTGAAAATCGTAAAAAATCATCGCACGAAAATGTTCACGGGAGAATTCTATTTTTTGACTGAGATGAAGTTTTCAACACACTTTGAACAAAACAATTCGCTCTCAAATGACAAAACGTTTTGAGTGAAGTTATGCTAAAAAAATGTCACAGTTTCTAATGGAAGTTCGCTCCTGGGAAGACTAGAAATTTCAGGACCCGAAATATGAATAACAACCCTCATAAGGACCCATTTTTCCATAATATCAAGTGAAAAATATTTAGTTAAGAAAGATTTGTAACTTTTTTATTGAACATTTGTACAGATAAACACCTGCATTGTATCTTCAACAATTTTCCGGCTATATGGACATTTATAATGTTCTAATCCCTTGGAAATTGCATCGGTTTCCAATTTTAAATTGCATTCGTCGCAAGCTTTTAGATGTTTGCATGGAAGAAAAACAATATATGTGACGCGCAAAATAGAAAAACCAAACCAGTTTTGTTCAGGAGAGCCATTTTAAAGATTAGGTCCCTTTCTATTTGCGGTTAGCATCCTCGACTTCACTTTCATAAAACGCGCATATCTCTGGGAGGGAACACTTTTGGGGCATGGGATCGGTCTCATTCGATGCTTGTCGGTCTCATTCGATGATGTTGTCCACATCAAAAAAAGAAAAAAAAAATGAAAATTGAATCTTTTTCCTTTAGATCCCTTTCTCTACTATTGTATTATATTGCTATTCTTACTGTCTATGCAGAAATTACATTCACGCTCTTTGGAGGCTTCAACATTAACTTCCATTAACAAAATCTTCGATTTTACTTCAGCAAAAGCCACATCCAATTGAACCGGACGGCAGCAACGAAACATTAGGTTTATGCACGCAGTAAAAAAGTATGGTTGGGGTAACAATATTCGAAGAGCATCATACTATTATTGGTTAAATGGTTGTGGCACAACAATATTATGGTCATCACAACAATAGTATTGTTCACACACAACCATACTATGATCCCCATAACAATATTATAGTCATCACAACAAAAGAATTATTCACATACAACCATACTATGATCCCCACACCCATATTATGATCCTCATAACCATAGTATGTTAAACGTACAACCATAGTATGATCCTCACAACCATAGTATGACTTACGCACAACTATCCTAGTTTTTTTGTGAAAAAATTTAATTGTTATTACAATTATTGGGTAAGATTCGAAAAAATAACATTGTCAAATTAATGAAAAAATTAAGGTTTTGTCGGTATGATTGTCGTAATCATGTTATTGTTAACATAAAACACATGAAAACAATACTTTTGTCCCACCAACCATATTTATATTGTTGCTACAACCATATTTTCATTTTTAATTTTGGCAACAATACTATTGTTACATTTCAACAATATTAATATTGCCGCAATCATACAATTGTCAAAATGAAATTCAAAAAACAATAGTATGGTTGCGACGACCATACTTTTACTGCAGAGAACATACTATTGTTGCCGTGACCATATAGTAACCATATCTTTTCTCTGCGTGTGGTACGCCACAGATGCTTGCTTGGAAGCTTTAATGTATTCAAGCAATAAAAGCAATTCAAATCTCAATTTTACTCGTAAGTATGTGCAAATTGGTGGTGCTGAAAAAACATTAATTTTGTCTGAGTGTAAAATGTTAATTCCTGCAGCACAGAAATACAGTTGGAACTGCAAAATAAAAGAAATGTTTTCGTCAAAAACTTAACTAAGCGCTACACAACGGTTTTAAAGCATCTTTGCAAACTGATTAGAGGGCGAACTTAGTGACCAGGTACCTTTAGAAAGTACAAATCAGAACAATTATGGAAGGCCACCAAAATCATTCGGCATTTGTAGCGATAGATTTCAAAGGAGGAAATCTAAAGATATGAATAAAGAATTTGGTTGTGAAACAATTGAAGAAAGCTTGTTACATCAATTGCGATCTCAAAAACAATGTATAAAAGTCTATATTGTTGAACAAATTTTAAACGCTACACCCGTGAGAACAAAAGGGATAATTAAGAGTATTCCAACTCCAAGCGATGAAAAACTGTTTTCAAATAAAGTTGACAAGACAACAATATAGACAGCTCAGCTTCCGTTCCATTAAATAAGGCTCAAATCTATATCCATCTACATACTTGCCGGACAACGGACAATAATACCAACGCACAATAATACAATCACTCCAAATGCAAAATACCAAATATCCATTGGAGAAACATGTCTGCAACTGTTCACAAATTTATTTATCATGGAAGAGATATCATTAAGCATCATTAAGTAACAATCAGAAATCTACCAGCGGAAGCCCAGGCAAAAAGAAATGAGGTTTACAGATTGTATAGAGAGCGCCGTACCAGAAAATATTACGAAATTGTACGACCGGAGATATATCTCATATTTTGTGGGCAACGTCAGATCCCCTCAACTCCAGCATTCGAAATCATTGGAAAGTAGAAAAACGGGGCTTAGATGAAGATGCAAATGGGCTGGCAACGTCAGATCCCCTCATCTCTAGCATTCGAAATCATTGGAAAGTAGAAAAACGGGGCCTAGATGAAGATGCAAAAGGGCTGCTAGAGGACAGAAATTATATGGGACTGAATATAAACATATGACCTTCTTTCAACAAAGACAAAACATAAAAGAAACAAAATCCAACATTTCCAAGCTATATATTAAAAAAAGTCCAAAAGTTCAACTTAGATCTTGAATTCCTCAACAGCTACTGAACCAATTTTATTAAAATTGAAACTGGAGAAAAGCTTAAGGAGTTTCCTTTCAAACAAAAATTAAGTAAAAGTTACAGAGTTTTGGCCAGTAAAACACAGAACCACTGTACCTCGGTCCTTTCTCCACCGTCTGAAGAGTACTGATTTCATTGAAATCTTGTAAAGGGTCATTTAGGGTAGGATACTAGAATGGAGCTTGGCATTCACTTTTTATACCCTGCACAAAGCACGCTATGAAACAGGGTATTTAAAGTCAATTTCATGGCAAATGTAAGTAAATACTAAAACTATTAGAATGGTACGAACTGATTAAATTTAATGATGTTTATCTGTCCGTCCACCCGTCCGTTTGCTGGCCAACTAAAGCGTGTATTCAAACTACTTACTGGTCGCAATTACTTTACGAGCTATTTCACGCACTTTTATTTGTCGATCATTTAATACCATATCATGCACTTTGGCTACAATTTCTGTTGTTGTTGCTGTTTTTGGACGTCCACTACGTGGTTCATCTTCAATGCTTGTACGACCACGTTTAAATTCAGCAACCCAATTTTTTATGTTGCATATGAAGGAGCACTTTCACGTAACACATTCACCATATCATTATGAATTTCTTGTCCCGATAAACATTTTTTATGTAAATATTTAATGACACCACGCATTTCTAATTTTTCCATTGTAAAAAAATCGCGGAACACCTGTTTCTATATGAAGGAGTTGCCAGATCGAAATTTTTAACATGTGTTCATAGAAGAGATGGAAGTTTCCAAAACACTTAACTTTTTTCTGTTAATACCGCGCTTTTTGTGCTAGGCTAAGAAGTTTCCGAACCGCCCTCGTATTGACCAATCCTAATGAAAACTAGCAAACAGACGATTTTTTAGAGAAGGAAGGTTATTAAAATAGATGTAAATCGGTTCAGATTTACCTATACTAACACTTAGTAGGGACATAAATACTGTTACACACGTTTTATGCTGTAAAATAAAAAGTAGTGAATGTTAAAATATTTTTTAATATGTTAATTGATGTATACTGTATCCAAAAAGAATCTAATTATACTAAATGTCCGCCTTTTGCCTTTACACACGCTTTAAGTCTCACTGGCCAATCGTCCATTGGAGAATTGGCCACAGCTCGAACCAAAGCAGTCTTAGGAGATCCAATGTTAGGGTATCTTTTGTGACAAACCTTGTCCTCTAAAACCGTCCACAATTTGTAATCCAATGGGTTCAAATCTGGACTGCCTGAGGGCCATTCTTCAGAGGAAATAAACGCTGGCAAATTGTTTCGAAGCGAGGCCTGGGATGTTTTAGCCTAACGGGCCGGTGCAGAATTCTGCTGGAAAGTCCATGGCTGGTTTTGGAACAGGGAATTGTTAAGAGGCTTCACAACAGCTTCCAAAACGGTTTTATTTTAAACTTTGGCCGATGTTTTCACTCCTTGCTCGCAGAAATGCAGGTCAGTGATCCCATCGTAAGAGACACCCCACCAAACCATGGCTGAAGCTGGGTGATGACCCTTTTCCACCCTTGGGATCAGTTCAGATGCTTCCTTTGATGACCGCGCATACACTCTATCATTTTACTTGTTAAATTTTTCCTGAATGGTAAAATTTTTTTCATCGGTGAACAAAATTTTTTTGTGCAAGTTATCAGCGTGCTTCGCCAAAAGACGTTTGCAGTTATCCATTCATTTTTTTTTCAAAGCTGCAGTCAATAAATATCCGATACGTCGTTTGAAACCCACAAGTCCCAAGGCTTTTTTAATGATTCGACTCATGGACTTTTGCGTGATATTCATCTCACGGGCCATGATTTTCTGTTTTCGGAGCGGATTTCTGTGAATTCTTGATTTAACGGCTTTGATAATATGAGGTGTTCGAACAGAGCGTGAGCGGCCCGACCGGTGGCGGTCTTTTACATCTCCAGTCTCCTCAAACGGTTGTATACATCGGTAGACGAACATGCGGCTAATCCCTAGTGGCCGGAGCGTTTAGAAAATATCGCCTTTTTTCATTTCACACTTGAAAAGCGCTATTACAGCGATACGGTTCTCATTATCTGACCACTCCATGATGAAAGTTGAAACAATTTTAAAATCCCGTTACAGACTAACGCTATTGAGGTTAGCTTTCAAAACCCATATAAAATTAACGGGGTATGTTCAGTTCTACTATTGAAATGGGTGTGGTCAATGTTGTAACAGTATTTATGTCCCTACTAAGTATAAAAAATAGATCCAATGTTGATGAAGTTCGACATAAGTCAGTTTTTTGGGCCACGTACGGAGGCTATAGTACGATACGCGTAATACTTTGTTTTTGAAGCTCGTTTGTTTCTTGCAGAACAAGGACTAACCGGTTCGAGACCTTTTGCGTCAACATTTCAATAGGAGACAATTTTTTTACATTTTTGATTTTTTAAAATAAAACTATAATTTAAATTCATTAAATTTATATAGCCATTTACTGTATTGAAGGCGAACGAAAAAAGACAATATTTAGAAATGAAACCGAAATGTTATCGTTTCTAAAAACGTTACTGCAGTACAATTTGGGGCTTTCATATTATAAGCGCATTGAAGGACTTTTCCAGCTATAGTGGCACAAAGGCCAAACGTAAAAACACTTAAGAAAGAATAAAGTACACAAGTGCTGTGCTCTCAATTCCCCATTGTACGAAAATGAAAATATGCTGCACACAAAATATGCTAATTTTGTGAATTTTGTCCATGATTTGTATTTACGTGGTGCTTCATTACATTCGAAACCTTTTTTCTGGTTTTCGGGGTGTTGTTCGCACCAAGCGAACATAAAATACACTTTTGTGAGTCATTAGCACAACAGTGCGACGGCGACAACTACGACGAACACCGCTAGCGAACACTCTTTCCACTAAAAGCCATTGTATTTCAATAGAACCATTCAGCTCGCTCGCCACAGCGGTCTGTGGTGCCGCACAGTGTTTCCGAAAGGTCAAGGTGAATAGAGAAAGGGACCTAAGGGTAAAAAAAATCAATTTCACTTTTTTTTGGTGTGGACAACATCTGAGCATCGAATGAGACCCATCCCATGCCCCAAAAGTGTTCTCTCCCAGAGAAATGCGCGTTTTATGAAAGTGATGGTACACCAAAGATACACGTATTTAATTAAATCTTTAAAATGGCTCTCCTGAACAAAACTGTTTTTTACCCTTAGGTCCCTTTCTATTTTGCGCGTCACATATGATTATTGTAGAGACCCTTGATCTTGGTCCCACTGGCAATCCAATTGAGTACTATTTTTCTATATAAACTATCTTTGCGCAAGTGAAAATAACATATTGCTATATATATTTCTGGCCTAAGCAACACTAAGTATTGCCTGGCGCCATCTGACATTTGCATTGGAAATTTTGACATTTTTTAGCATGAACGTACTTAGAACGTTTTGACTTACGACCATCATTTGTGTTGTTTACAGTCACTTGAAAAATTCAATTTTGGCGATTAATTTTCACAACTTTCGACGTGGATTATAACGACAAGAGTGCATCGATGAACTTAAATCTTTGTATGGCGATGAAGCGCCATCCTATAGCACTGTGAAAAACTGGTTTAATGAATTCAATCGTGGCCAACGCTCGCTCAAAGACGAAGGTCGTCCACAAACGGCTGTTGAGCCAGAGAACATTGATGCCGTGCATGAACTGATAATGCAAGATCGTCATGTGACATGCCGTGAGATAGAGGCATTCCTAGGCATATCTTCCTCCAGCATACATTCAATATTGCATGAACACCTGGCCGTTAAAAAATTTTGTTCCCGTTGGATCCCGCTCAATTTGACAATCGCTCAAAAAAAGGCTCGTGTCGATTGGTGCAAAGAAATTTTGAAAAAAATACGATCACGGTGCTTCAAAAGACGTTTATAAGATCGTCTCAGGTGACGAATCATGGATCTATGCGTATGAGCCCGAAGCAAAACAGCAATCGACCGTGTGGGTCTTCGAAGACGAGCCAAATCCAACGAAAGTTGTTCGTGGAAGAAGCACTTCTAAGCTTGAGCAACGTAGGACGGTCAATTCTGAGTGGTACAACACAAATTGTTTGCCTGTAGTCTTCGGAGAAATTCGAAAAACGAACAAAAGAAGACGAATCATTGTGCACCATGACAATGCGAGCTTTCACACATCGGCTCACCAGCGCCTTTTTGACCGGCCAAAACGTCGAATTGATGAGTCATCCGCCGTACAGCCCTACTTGGCACCCTATGACTTCTTTTTATTCCACCCAATGACTTGTTTTTATTCAAGAAAAAACGGTCAACGAGTTTCGTCGCCAGAAGATGCTGTTGAAGCGTTCAAAAACCATGATTTGGAGGTGCCTCAATTGGAGTGGAAAAGTGCTTCGACAATTGGTATTATTTTTATACCCGCACCACATAGTGGTATGGGGTATAATGGCTTAGTGCTTGCGTTTGTAACACATCGAAGGAATCGAGTTAGAATACCGGGACCAGAGAGAAAGTTGCTCAGAATTACATTTTGAGTCGATCTAGCCATGTCTGTCTGGCTGGCTGGGCGGCTGGCTGGCTGGCTGGATGTAAAGATGTCCATCTATTCTTGTATCAAAGTACAGGTCGCATTTATGCACCGATCTTGATGAAACTTGTCATGTGGTAATATATTGGAACAAGGACGGACGCTATTGAATTTGGTCCAAATCGGAGCACTTTTTGATAGACCCCTCATACAAAGGAACTCCCGGATTTGGTCCAAATCCAGTTGATGTCGCGTGTATTGGTCAACAAATTAAAAAAATATGCCATTCGATGTAGAACTGACCACAAAATGTAAAAAAAATAGTTGGACCCGCCTCTCGGACCTACGGGGCCTTCAGAACCCAAAAAATGGACCCATGATTTTAAATATAAGTGTGACCCATTAAATGAAAGGAAATTATCTTACAATTTTAAATACAGAAAAAAATTCGACCTGTTTGGGCCCCAGGGTCCATTAGGAGGGTCCAAAAGTTTCGGTTTACCCGGATTTTAGTGTGACCCCTCAAATGACAGGGAATTGCCTCAGGACTTTAAATATGTCAAGCCAAATGATTTATCTCGTCCGTGGGAGGGCACAGGGTCCGAAAACAAGGTATGAAAATGTGGACCAACTATAATTGTTATACCCTCACCACATAGTGGTATGGGGTATAAAGGCTTAGTGCTTGCGTGATAGATACAGATAGAAATAGCGACGAGTGCTTTCGATTAACAGGAGACTTAATCACATTTATAGTGGTGCGGGTATCATAGAGTCGGCCACGCCCGACTATAGCACTTACTTACTTGTTATTATTGTATTAATCATGCTGGAGTATACTTTGAAAAACAATTAAACCACATTTGATGATAAATATTCGCAATTGCAACTTTAAGCCAGTAATATATATAGCAGCCCTCGTAACATAGAGTTTAATCCGTTTAAGTAGACAATAAATTAAACAAGTCAGGGTTACAAATTTCACTCTTACCCTAGTTGGCACAGTCAAAGGGCTCCTTAATATTATAAGTATAAGTAATTGTTTCAAGGTCATGGGTATATAAGTTATAAATATACCCTACACCACACGGCGGTAGAGGGTATTATGACTTAGTGCTGATCTTTGCAACACCTTAAAAGATTAAAGATAGACCCTATGTTAAGTATACCGATCTGGTTAGAATCAGTATCTGATTCCATTGAGTGATGTCTGTCCGTCCATACGTCCGCCTGTCTACCTATTGTTGTTATCAAAGTTAAGGTCGCTATTATGAACTGGTTTCGATGAAACTTGGTAAATTTTAAGTTTGAGCCAAGGACAAACCATATTTGGTTAAATCGGTCCATATTGTGAAATTATACGTAGGCTTTTATTTCCGATTTCAGAACCTACAGCTCTAAAGGTCACTTTCAAACAAATTTAGCACAGATCATTTAAGCATCTCTGGTGAAATTTTTCCATATCGGTCTATGTTTTCGAATAGCTTTCACACAAAAGTACCTTCCGATTTGATGTCCTGCAGCTTTAGAATCCACAAATTACACCCGATCATGCCCCAATTTTGAAAGGTACGTTATAAGCAACCACTAAGCAACTGTGGTGAAACTGGACCACATAGGTTGATATTTTCGTGTAGACTATAGAAAGGTCCTTCCCGATTTTAAAGCCTACAGCTTGAAAGCCACAAAGTACACGTGATTCCGGCCAAACTTTGCAAACAGCATAACGATCTCCTGTGAAATAGGAGACGGATATGGTCCATGTTTTTGACTAGTTCCCACACAAAGGTCACTCCCAATTTAAGGTTCAACAAATGCAAGAGCCACAAATTACAACTGACTATGCCCAAATTGTGGTCCACCATCAATTTACTAGAGAATAACTGGACCATATAGTACCTACAGCTCTAAAGTCCATGTAAAGGATGGTTAAATTTTAGGGGCCGATGTTGATTTTAAATAAAACACAAATTATTTAGGAAATTACTGTCATTTCTTTTTATAATGATAATACTCGTATTGGTATGGTTCAGTTATGTATGGAACAAAATATCGGGCAAAAGGACGCCGCGACCTCGACGGCACACCTCCATCTGATAGTCAAAATTTTCGATGACGCTGAGGCATAATTGAGGTTCTATGCCGTTCATTTGCCAAATTATCCCATCCTTTAGCTCTTTAATTGTTGCTGGCTTATCGACGTACATCTTTTCTTTCAAAAAAACCCCATAGAAAGAAGTCCAAGGCTGTCAAATCACATGATCTTGGCAGCCAATTAACATCGCCACGACGTGAGATAACACGGCCGTTGAATTTTTCGCGCAAAAGAGCCATTGTTTCGTTAGCTGTGTGGCAAGTGGCACCGTCCTGTTGAAACCACATATCGTCCACATCCATATCTTCCAATCCGGACCACAAAAAGCTCGTTATCATTTCACGATAGCGAACACCATTCACCGGCCTCATTTTGGAAAAAATAGGCCCGATGATGCCGCCAGCCCATAAACCGCACCAAACAGTCACTCTTTGTGGGTACTGGGTTTTTGACAATCACTCTTGGATTATCATTCGCCGAAATGCGGCAATTCTGCTTATTGATGAATCCACTGAGGTGAAAATGTGCCTCATCAGTGAAGATGATTTTCTTCGAAAATTGATCATCCACTGTTGCCATTTCTTGCCATGACGACGTTTGTAATGGTCAAGAGGCTTTAGATCTTGAGTCAATTGCAGCTTGTAAGCTTGTAAATGCAAGTCTTTATGCTTAATGTTCATCAACGAAGAGCGTGAGAGGTGCAATTGTTGGGTACGTCGAAGAGTTGAGGTGGACGGCTCTTCAACCACACTAACGCGAACAGCAGCAATATTTTCTGCAGTACGAGCATGCACTGGTGTTTTCACATCTTCTACAGGCCCGGTTTGCTAAAGTTTTTGGACGATTTTGCCAATTGTAGGCACACTTATACAATTAAAATGACGAAACAAATCATGAAGTGCACGATATGCTTTTTAATTTGAACGCCCAATTTCATAATAAGCCGGAATAACTTTAACGCATTGCTTGCTTGTGTATTTTTTCATAGTTCAAATTGAGAAATATCAAATGAAATGCAGAAAAAAACTTGACGTTTAGGTGTGGTCCACATTCAACATCGACCCTTAAAATTAACCCACCCATGAAAGCAATCGTCATGTTACCGTCAGCGGAGAGCGCTATCGTGCCATGTAGGAAATTATTTTTGACCAGAATTTCTCAAATTGAGAAATATCAAATGAAATGCAGAAAAAAACTTGTCGTTTAGGTGTGGGCCACATTCAACATCGGCCCTTAAAATTTAACCACCCATGAAAGCAATCGTCATGTTACCGTCAGCAGAGAGCGCTATCGTGCCGTGTTAGAAAATTATTTTTGACCAGAATTGATATGTGGTTTCAACAAGGCGGTGCCACTAGCCACACAACACTCGTTACAATCGATTTACTGAAAGGAAAATTCGGTGATCGTGTTATCTCGAGAAATGGTCCGGTCGAATGGCTACCTCGTTCCTGCGATTTAACGCCATTGGATTTGCTTTTATGGGGCCATGCCAGTCATTGGTCTATGCCAACAAGCCAACAACTTTTGGCGAGCTCAGAGACAACATCTTACGCAAAATTGGCAACGTTCCGATTGAAATGCGTGCAAGAGTGGCGGAAAATTAGGTCCAAAGAATAGATTGCTGTACACGGGCTCGTGGTGGTCATATGACCGAAATCGAATTTTATTCTTAAAATGTAATATTGGCACTACACCTGAAATAAATTTGAACTCTATATCTAAAATATTCTGTGTTTAATTCATATATAAAATTGTTATGTCCTTATTGGAAAACCCTGTGCGTTTTTTTTTAATAACAAAAAAACTTTTATGCCGCTTATCGAAAATATGTTCGTTATGAGGTGTAAACAACTTTACATATTAACACATCACATTTTAAGCCCTTTATCGAAATAATTTTCCTTACAATGGGATGTACAAATTCAAGTATTTATAAATAAAATTGTAAGCCGTGTAGTTAAAATATTTTCATTTCGAAGCGATGAGACATTTACATATAATGCTGTAAATTCCATTCAATAGAAACCAGAGATATTCACCATTAAATTTCATTGCAATATTTGAGAAATAGTTTATCATATTTATGAAATATAGAATTGAGTGGTGATAACCTTCGCCAACTAATTTTTCTGTTAAAATTTTATGCATTATTAATAACAATTTTCATGGTTAAAAACAATGCATTGTTAAAACAACAATAATTATGTAAATATTAACAATTTTGTGTTTACAACACATTGTTAACACAACAATAATTATTTGAAAATTATCAATTTTCATGGTTAAAAAATTCAACCATAGAATAGTTAAATTAACTATTATTATTGTTAAATACCAGTCAACCACAAAATGCTCAAATTAACCTTATATAGACATAGACCCCAAATCATGTTTAATTATGGTTAAGTTAACCTTACCTTATACGAGTATAAGGTTATTTTTTTTCTCAGTGTGATGGTCTTTTTTTCTGTGTATCCTTTTTGCATGCATTAATGAAGTGTGCTTTGGGAAGAGCTCGTACTCCAGTAGCTATTTTGCTGGCTCTGCATACACTTCCACATCAGCGGGTTTTGTTATTTATCGCTGGTCCACTTTAGCAATAATTGAATAAACAAGAATTAAAGCTTAGATTTTTGCTAACTTCATTTCACTGATTGTGAAATCAGTGATAATAAGCCTTCAAACCAAAGGAGCCAAATAAATTTTTGCTTTAAAAAAAAAAAGTCATTCACAAAAGCGGACCTTTAGCTAAAAAGAAAAGACCGAAAAAATCACGAAGTGCACGATATGTATTTTGATTTGAACTCCCATATTCATAATACGCCTGAATATTTTAAGCGCGTTGCTCGATTGTGTATCTTTCCATGGTTTAAATTGAGCTAGTCTGAAATTGAGAAATATCATATGAAATACAGAAAAAAACTTGACATTTAGGTGTGGTTCACATTCAACATTTGCCCTCGAAATTTAACCACCCTTTAGATGGCATGTACGAGGGCGGTTCGGAAACTTTTTAGCCTAGCACAAAAAGCGCGGTATAAACAGAAAAAAGTAAAGTGTTTTGGAAACTTCCATCTCTGCTATGAACACATGTTAAATTTTGTTTCGATCTGGCAACTCCTTCATATAGAAACAGGTGTTCACAAAAGACGCATTCGCGATTTTTTTACAATGGAAAGATTAGAAATACGTGGTTTCATTAAATATTTACATAAAAAAGGTTTATCGGGACAAGAAATTCATAATGATATGGTGAATGTGTTAGGTGAAAGTGCTCCTTGTAAAAATGCAACAGTAAAAAAATGGGTTGCTGAATTTAAACGTGGTCGTACAAGCATTGAAGATGAACCACGTAGTGGACGTCCAAAAACAGCAACAACAACAGAAATTGTAGCCAAAGTGCATGATATGGTATTAAATGATCGACGAATAAAAGTGCGTGAAATAGCTAATATCATGGGCATCTCAAATGATCGAGTCCATTTAATTTTGCATGAAGAACTACAGATGAAAAAGCTTTCTGCAAGATGGGTGCCGCACTTGTTAACAGTCGAACAAAAACGCATAAGAAGGAACATTTCTCAAGCTTGTTTGGATCGTTTTCAGCGAAATAAAATGGATTTTAAGCGTCGTTTCATAACTGTTGATGAGACATGGATCCACCACTATACTCCAGAGACAAAATAACAATCCAAACAATGGACTGAAGCTGGAGGAAGTAACCCAAAGAACAATCCAAACAATGGACTGAAGCTGGAGCAAGTGCCCCAAAGAAGGCAAAAACAATTCAATCGGCTGGTAAGGTTATGGCAACGGTTTTTTTGGGACTTCAAAGGTATTTTATTGATTGACTATCTGCAAAAGGGTAAAACAATAAATTCAGAGTGCTATTGCAACCTTTTAGATCAATTAAATGTACAAATTCGAGAAAAACGTCCTGGCTTACAACACAAAAAAATAATTTTTCATCAAGACAACGCACCAGCGCACAAGAGTGTTTTAACAATGGCTAAAATCAACGAATTAAAGTGCGAGTTGCTTGACCACCCACCTTATTCTCCTGATTTAGCTCCCAGTGAAATTCCTTGCTGGCAAGCGTTTTACCTCAAATGAAGATGCAATTACAGTTGTAAACCACTATTTTGAAGACCTTGAGGAAAACTATTTTAATCAAGGGATAGAATTGCTAGATAAGCGTTGGACTAAGTGTATTGAAGTTTCAGGAGATTATATTGAAAAATAAAAATATTTTTGAAAAACTAACTATTCTCTTTCATTGATAGGCTAAGAACTTTCCGAACCGCCCTCGGAAAACTGACATCTAAGACTACTGTGCGCTGCTACAAACATTGTCCAATATTGTTTATTTTTTTGTCAGGGCTCCTTCTATCCATAGTTCTTTCTCTTGCGTGCATGCCAGCCAGTCAGTCAGTCAGCTAGCCAGCCAACCAATGTTCATTGTTTATTCAAAAATGTAAAAAAAAATGAAAAGAAACAAGAAAACGAAACAGCGATGAAATTAAATTAATTCAATGAGAATTCGTGGTAAAATTAACACACATTTGCCACTTTTTACTATAGAATAGAAAACAGCAACAGAAACTAAAATAAATTGACCTAATGCCCTATAGACACCATTCACTTGGAACTTCGCACCATAAGGCCTTTTGTCCGTTGAGCTTTCTCGCTCATATGCATATTTTTGTATGGATGTGAACCCGCAGCATGCAGCGCACTGGCAGCAGTGAAAACGGCGATGAACGGCAACAAAACATACACACCAACAAAGGGATTTAAATATCTTTTAAATTCATGAATTTTTATAGGGACTCAGACGACCATGGGGCTGGCCGTTTTTTTTTTCTTTGTTGAATGTGAAATCACTTACACCAAAAACTGATCCGTTTGTGGTGTGCGTTGTTGAATTGCGAATGTTCTCATCTGTGTTCTGCATTGCGTTTCATCTCTTCCCCTGCTAGTCTGGTGGTATTTTATGCAAATTTTCAAGTTTATACTTTTCTTTCTTTTTTTGTAAAGTTCGATAAAGGAATTTAAGTGAATTTAGTCAACAAAAAAAGCGACTAATGTTTTATTTGCGTTATTTTTTGTCCGTTTTCGTTGTGTTGGCGTAAACCTTTTTTTTTGGCCCGTGCTAATACTCCTTTAAGCCGCTTATAATCTTATTACCAAACACTAAACTTTGACGACAACACTCAAGTATGTGCATGTATTAGTATGTCGGCAGGTCGGTCTGTTTGCCTGTTTTTGTTGTTTGTTAATATTTGACATAACAAACATTTAGAAAGGGCGACAAAAAGCAGACGACAACTGTCACTGCCAGCAGTCAGCAGTCGTATCTCTGAAATTGGATTGTTAATGAAAGAAGCGTATGTATATTTAAATTATTCACTTGTAACGATTCGTAAAAGAATTATAAGTAAAACAGATCGGACAAGGCCGACTATGAGATACCCAGCACCACTACCAGAAGATTCCGAGCCTCTGCCTGGAGTATGTGCAGAGTCGGAATTAGTAAGTGGATATTAGAGCGGTAGGGACATACGTATTTCGTTGGAAATATACAAAAACATAGGCCGAACTTAAGGAGCTATGCTACATTTAAGCTGTATAGCGGCAGGACTTTAAATAGCAAAGATCATTTATACGATGGCGGTTCGGAAAGTTCTTTGCCTATCAACGAAAGAGAATAGTTAGATTTTCAAAAATATTTTTATTTTTCAATATAATCTCCTGAAACTTCAATACACTTAGTCCAACGCTTATCTAGCAATTCTATCCCTTGATTAAAATAGTTTTCCTCAAGGTCTTCAAAATAGGGGTTTACAACTGTAATTGCATCTTCATTTGAGGTAAAACGCTTGCCAGCAAGGAATTTTTTTAGATTTGGGAACAGGTAAAATTCACTTGGAGCTAAATCAGGAGAATAAGGTGGGTGGTCAAGCAACTCGTACTTTAATTCGTTGATTTTAGCCATTGTTAAAACACTCTTGTGCGTTGTCTTGATGAAAAATTAATTTTTTGTGTTGTAAGCCAGGACGTTTTTCTCGAATTTGTACATTTAATTGATCTGAAAGGTTGCAATAGTACTCTGAATTTATTGTTTTACCCTTTTGCAGATAGTCAATTAATGAAATACCTTTGAAGTCCCAAAAAACCGCTGCCATAACCTTACTAGCCGATTGAATTGTTTTTGCCTTCTTTGGGGCACTTCCTCAAGCTTCAGTCCATTGTTTGGATTGTTCTTTTGTCTCTGGAGTATAGTGGTGGATCCATGTCTCATCAACACTTATGAAACGACGCTTAAAATCCATTTTATTTCGCTGAAAACGATCCAAACAAGCTTGAGAAATGTTCATTCTTATGCGTTTTTGGTCGATTGTTAACAAGTGCGGCACCCATCTTGCAGAAAGCTTTTTCATCTGTAGTTCTTCATGCAAAATTAAATGGACTCGATCATTTGAGATGCCCATGATATTAGCTATTTCACGCACTTTTATTCGTCGATCATTTAATACCATATCATGCACTTTGGCTACAATTTCTGTTTTTGTTGCTGTTTTTGGACGTCCACTACGTGGTTCATCTTCAATGGAGATGGAAGCTTCGAAAACACTTAACTTTTTTCTGTTTATACCGCGCTTTTTGTGCTAGGCTAGAAGTTTCCGAACCGCCCTCGTAGGTCCCTTTCTATTTGCGCTTAGAATCGTCGACTTCACTTTCATAAAACGCGCATATCTCTGGGGGGGAACACTTTTGGGGCATGGGATCGGTCTCATTCGATGCTCAGATGTTGTCCACATCAAAAAAAGAAAAAGAAAATTTACTTTTTTACCCTTAGGTCCCTTTCTCTATGCGCTGTCACATATATGTATACATGCATTTAGCCATTGTACCTGCTTGGTACAGCCTCAAAAACCTTCAAAGTAAACTGTTTTTTTTTTAATTTTTTCATATTTTGTGAGTTCTGTATGTTCCTTTCATTAATACTTAGTAAAAAAATGAATGATTTTTAATTGTAAAGACTGTTAGCTTTTAATGGGTTAATAAACTGCGCTTATTTGGTCGTAAGCGCTTATTTTAAAAGCCTGAATGGAATTTTCCCCCCGATTATTTTGTCCTGCTCTTATGCGGCTAGTGAGTTTTATTTTATAAAACTTCTGATTGCCTGTATGTAAAACACGTAGCGTGCCGGCTATTCGACTTAACTTTACAGTGAAAAATGCACATTTCAATAAATCCTGTTATAAGCATTCAATTGCTTGAGTACCTTTTAAAGGATAATACCAACGTGGATGATGCTCATATTTTTCCAAACAATTTGATTTGCCTTAAAAATGAAGGGAAATCACACTCTCACACAGAGCAGCGAGAATGTTTTTCACTTAGTCCGTCCGTAAGGTTTAAAAAGACGAAAATATTCAACAATCCATGCCATAAGATTCGAACGAATCAAATGTTGTATTTTTTTTTTGGGGATCTTCTGTTATGATTTCCAACAGAGGATTTACCTTTAAGGATTTTCGTTAAATTTTAAATAAATTTACAAAAAAACAATAAATGCTTCCTTCGAAAAGCACATTTATTTTAAGCCACTATGAAAACAGGATACACTCCCCACATCCTGTCTTTTGGATAACTTCGTCTGACTAACCAACTCTTCGTGCCTTGGCTTGATTTATTTTTATTGCTCTTTAAAGACAAAAATACATGAGAGGAGAAGACGGAGAAACAACAACACTTCCTGTTCCTTTTTAGTGGTCTCAGTCTTTTCTGTTGGTCTTGTGGGCAGCGGGAGGGGGACCAAATCATATTTCATTCTCAAGAGCCGTGTTGAGTTGTGCACACACTCTAGTGCCACAGTTTTGTTTTTATTGCCTCTTCGCCCAGCCAAAGTTTTTAGACTTTGTGTCAATAGTGCTATGCAAATATTAGCAAGCAGCGGTGGGGGAATGCGTCCGTCCCTGCCTGCAACTGCAATGGATGAACTTTACTCAAAGTCAGCAGGTTTGTCGTGTGTGTGTGCATTTATATCGTATCTTTCTATAGGATCTTTGATTGCACTCCATTATTGACTTTCTAAGCGACCCACCGACCGAGAGCCAGGCGAGACTCCCGGCAGTCTTGTAGTCCTTGTTTAAATGTCATTGGTCTTTTGAGGAAATGGAAAAGCATAATACGATTTTCCATAAAAAAAAGGAGTTTTAGTATTTGTCGTATGTGTCTGTATGAAGCATGTGTGGCAATAGATTTTTTATTGAGAGCTGCTGGTCTCATAAATTAGCCATGGGTTATTATATGACAAATATTGCAGGCAATATTTAATGTAAGATGCATTGTAAATTTGCTGAAATCGGCCAAGGGTGAACAATTTTCCTTTTAATAGAAATTGATTAGTAAAAAAAACCAAATTCGGGCTTGTCCAAATTTTTTTAAAGGGTGGTTAAATTTTATAAGCCGATGTTGAATGTGAACCACACCTAAACGTCAAGTTTTTTTTGCATTTCATTTGATATTTCTCAGTTTCAGACTAACTCAATTTGAACCATTGAAATTTACACAAGCGAGCAACGCGTTAAAGTTATTCAGGCTTCGGGCAACAGTGGATGATCAATTTTCGAAGAAAATCATCTTCGGTGATGAGGCACATTTTCACCTCAGTGGATTCATCAGTAAGCAGAATTGCCGCATTTCGGCGAATGATAATCCAAGAGTGATTGACAAAACCCCAGCACCCACAAATAGTGACTGTTTGGTGCGGTTTATAGGCTGGCGGCATTATCGGGCTGTATTTTTTAACAATGAGGCCGGCCAGGCAGTTACTGTGAATGGTGTTCGCTATCGTGGGATGATAATGAACTTCTTATGGCCCGAATTTTTTTTTTTTTTTTTTACAAAACAATGGCTCTTATGCGCGAAAAATTCAATAGCCTTGTTATCTCACGTCGTGGCGATGTTAATTGGCCGCCAAGATCATGTGATATGGCACCGTTGGACTTCTTTCTTTGGGGTTATTTGAAAGAAAAGGTGTAAGTCGAAAAGCCAGCAACAATTCAAGAGCTAAAGGAAGAGATAATTTGGCACATTATCGGCATAGAACCTCAACTATGTCTCAGCGTCATCGCAAATTTGGACTATCGGATGGAGGTGTGACATGGAGGTCGCGACGGACATTTGGGCGATATTTTGTTCCACACATAATTGAACCATACCAATATTTTTATAATAAAAAGATATGAAAAAAATTTGATAAATAATTTGTGTTTTATTCAAAATTAACATCGGCCCTTAAAATTTAACCATTCTTTATAAAGCACTTCTTAAAGCTCAGGAAAGCCAATGGTCCGCCACCCAATTTAGTCACATTGAGAAAATAATTTTATTATTGGCTTTATGAAAACATTTTGTAGTTATTTGGTTACCATGTACGAGGGCGACCGCAAAACTAACTGGCCTGGCACATTTTCTGTTTTACTAGCAACTTTTTTGTTTTTTAAAAGCAATCTTTTTTAAACCATCTGTCAAAATTTCCGAAATATTTAATGATTATTTTCTTTGTTACAGGTGATTGAAGTAAACAAGTTTTATAATTTTTGAAAAATGGAAAATAAAGAGTTTCGTGCGGTAATTAAACACTCTTATATGAAAGGTTATACGCCACAATTAATCAAAGATGAATTGGATTCAGTTCATGGTGATAATCCACCATCATACTCCACCGTGAAATCCTGGGTTCAACAATTTAAAATGGGTCGTTCAAGTACGGAAGATGAACAACGCTCTGGAAGACCGAAAACTGCTACTACTATTGAAAACATTAGAAAAATATTTCATGAAGTGACTAAAGATAGACGAATAAAGCTTAGAGAACTTGCCAACAAGTTTGGAGTATTTTACATGATGAACTCCACATGAAAAAGATATTTGCGAAAAAGGTGCCGCGTTTGTTGACTTTTCCCCAAAAAATCGTCCGTTGGAACAATACAGAGGAGCTTTAAGCGATTTATCAGCGTAATCCAATAGAGTTCTTGCGCCGATTCATAACTGTTGATGAAACATGGATCCATCACTACATCCCAGAATGCAAAGAACAGTCAAAACAAAAAAAAACTGTTAAGTCAGCAGGAAAAATGATGGCCACAGTATTTTGGGATGCAAGGGGTATAATATTTATTGATTATCTTGAGAAAGGAAAAACTATAAATAGTGAATATTATTGTGCATTATTGGATCGGTTGAGTGAAGAAATCAAGATAAAACGACCGCATTTAGAAAAAAAGAAGTTCTTTTTCATCAAGATAATGCTCACACACTGCATTTTTAACTCAACAAAAACTGGCCGAATTACGATTTGAAATTGCTCCGAATCCACCATATAGTCCAAATTTAGCTCCTTCTGATTATTTCTTGTTTCCAAATTTAAAAAAATTTCTGGATGGAAAAAATGTTCGTCCAATAGCGAGGTTATTGCTGAAACTGAGGCATATTTTAAAGGTCTTGAAAAATCTTATTTTTCAGATGGAATTAAAAAACTTGAAAAACGTTTGATGAAGTGTATTTAGTTGGAAGGAGATTATGTTGAAAAATAAATAATAATAATTCCAAAAAAAACGGTTCTTTTCATGTTAGGCCAGTTACTTTTGCGGTCGCCCTCGTATGTATAAGTATACTAGATATAGTATACAGTTTTTTGAGCTCTAAAACCTATTCTATGGGCAAGTTTTATGCTGCATCTGGAGTAGAGTTATATATAGGGCGATCCATCTAACAAAACAACAACAACAAAAAATATAAAAAAAAATGAAATTAAGTTTGGAATCTTTATTGGTAATTTGAAAGGACATTTTATGGCATTTATTTTTTGAAAATAATTGGCAACTGTATTATGGAAATGAGCGTTCGGTGAGAAACGGGAAGATCCACTGTTTTCAACCAAAATTTTGTTCAGTGATGCGGCTCATTTCTGGCACAACGGCAAAGTCAATAAACCAAATTGCCGCATTTGGGCTGAAGAGCAACAAGAAGAGGTTCAAGGGGCCATTATACCCAGAGAAACCCACGGTTTGGTGCGGTTTATAAGCTGGTGGAATCATCGGTGCATATTTTTTCAAAAATGATAATGGCCGGAACGTTACGGTGAATGGTGCTGGCTATCGCGCCATGATATCGATCTTTATGCTACCTGAAATTGAAGCCCGTAATCTTGACGACACTTGGTTTCAACAAGAAGGTGCCACTTGTCATACAGCTGCTCAAACAATGGATCTATTGAGGTCATTTCGAAAAGCAGCTAATTTCATGTTTTGGACAGGTGAGTTGGCCGCCTAGATCGAGTGATATCACACCTTTAGATATTTTTCTTTAGGGTTACGTAAAGTCCAAAGTCTATGCTGACAAGCCAGCTACGATTCAGGTTTTGGAAGCCAACATTACGCGTATCATTAAAGTTATACCGGTCGAGATGCGAGAATTGAAACGCTGAGGCGTAGTTGCGGCCAACATTTGAAGGAAATTATATTCAAAAAATAAAACTCAAAACTTACTACAAACTACTTATCACTTTCTTTTGCTTTCGTCATTCCTTCAATATAATGATAAAATCCCCTTTTGTCACTATCACAGACTAAAAATCGAAAAATCTAGTATGCAACATTTTTTTACTGGCCGTCCAGATACGTACCATGATGTAATGTAGCTTCAAACAGACAAAAAAAAATTAATATTTCGGTCTGTTGCTTTTACACATTGAACAGGGATTAAACCGGCTCAAGGCCGTATAGAGTTCGGTTTTACTTTCAACAATTGCAGCAAGGCTTTCTGAAGAGGGTTGTCACGGACCCGAAATCATGATAAAAGTAGTGTGCAGCCACGAAAATCAATGTCACTTTGCCATTTTTGTTAAAAACTTGTCTTCTATTTAAATATAGAAGCAAGAGGTCTTGTGCCGGTTTAATCCCTGTTCACATTCTTAAGTATTTTATATTTTCGTCCTAGAAAATAATATATAATATTGGCCTGAAGTGTACGAGAATGAATACGTTTTGTTTAATTTTTTATGTGCTCATTTTTTAAAAAAGTTAATAAAGGACTAACGCCCTTATATATTAAAAAGAATTACAATAGGTTAATCGAACATTTTTTGAAAGAAACTCTTAATTTTGAACCTACCGCAAAGTGTTATGAATATGACCATCGATTCCTAAAAAAAAATAAGAGAAATAATAAAGCTAAATTAGTATGGGATCAAAAAATGTTATTAGGGGTATTTATTGCAAGGACTGGACTGGAACAAGGGCCCCAGCTGGGGTTTTTTTTTAATCATATCGTGTGAATATGATCAGAGATATAACAATAAAAAAGTCGATAAAATGATACAATTCTGTAAGACGTACTGGAAGGGGTGTGGCAACATGGCCCAGTTGCATTCCCAAGGTAGTTTTGAAATATTAATACGACATGCAAAACATTTTGAAATGTATCGTTTAAACCAGCCGCACAGACGGTGGCACTTTTTGTTTCTACCAAATGATTTTAACCTAATTACCCAATAGGGTGAGGGTATAAAAGGTATGCAATTTCCTCATAAAGTCAAATATTTTTCATAGTTGGTTTGTTTGTTTTTTCCGGAAATTAGGAACAAAAAAACAATTAAATTTTCCCAAGAACCCACATAACATACTACTTATAGTTTTTGCCAAATTTGCTCTGTCCAAGGATATCAAAAGCCGAAAATAGGTCAACTAAAAGCATGGTAACATGGATTCGTATTATCGTGGAAAATATTCACAAAGACTGCATGTGCACTTATTGGAAATATTTAACTAAATTTAACAGGAATTGATAGCCCTAAGACTTAAAAACCAGCATTTATAAATAGAGTTGGCTAACACATTAGACACATTACAAATTTAAGTAAATGGGCATGCAAAAACAATAGAATATCCTTAGCAATTCTAGTACAGGTTGGAGCGCGATAATTTGCTTTTTTGCACTGCAGGCTGTGGCGGCACTGTCTGTGAAGAGAATGGAGAGTGTCCGTGGCTTATAGTGGCTGACGGGGGATTTGTATTCCTCTGCCTTTTAGTTGCCATCATGCATTGAACCCGTGAGGAGGGGACATTTTGTGTTGAAGCGTATTTTTCAAATGCGCACTCTATCATTGCAGTGCAGCATGTTTTTCGTTTACGATTCGCTGTTCCCCCACGCCGACGTGTTCCTGGAAGGCAATCAAATGTAAATTGGGTAACTTCATTGAGAGCAGCAGGGAATGGGTCATGTGTACGAAGGGGAGAAGGATTTCAACACCACAAAACGTCCAGAGAGATAGAGCAGCAGTACTGCAATCTTCGAAACGCTATGCTCGGAAGCAATCACTTTCTCGTGGCATTTCCTAGATTTTTTCAGCCGGCTCTTGAGGTAATGCAATAAGGGGATACGAGGGTTGCTATATATATTTCTGGCCTAGGCAAAACTAAGTGTTGCCGGGCGCCATCTGACGTTTTCATTGGAAAGTGTAACATTTTTTAGCATAAACGTACTCAAAACGTTTTGACGTACGACCATCATTTGTGTTGTTTACAGTGACTTGAAAAAATCAATTTGGCAAGAAAATAGATTTAACTCGTGATAATTTATGTGCGATCATTTTTCACAACTTTCAACGTGGAATATCACGATAAGAGTGCATCGATGAACTGAAATCGTTGTATGGCGATAAAAAACTGATTTAATGAATTTAATCGTGGCCTACGGTCGCTCATCGACGAAGGTCGCGAAGGTTGTCCAAAAACGGCCGTTGTACCAGAGAACATTGATGCCGTGCATGAACTGATTATGCAAGATCGTCAAGTGACATACCATGAAATAAAGGCATCGTTGGGCATTTCTTTCACCAGCATACATTCGATATTGCAATAACAACTGACCCACAATTTGACAATCGCTCAAAAAAAAGGCTCGTTTAGATTAATGCAAAGAAATTTTGAAAAAATACGATCACGGTGCTTCAAAAAACGTTTAAAAGATAGTCACAGGTAACAAATCATGGATCTATGCGTATGAGGCCGAAACAAAACAGTAAGCGACCATGTGGGTCTTCGAAGATGAGCCAAATCCAACGAAAGTTGTTCGTGAAAGAAGCACTTCGAAGCAAATGGCCTGATTCTCGCCTGTTTCTTCGGCAAACCTGGCCATGTGGCGACTGTTCCGCTTGAGCAACGTAGGGCGGTCATTTCTGAGTGGTACGTCACAATTTGTTTGCCTGAAGTCTGCGGATAAATTTGAAAAACGAACAAAAGAAGGCGAATCATTGTGCACCATGGCAATGCGAGTTTTCACACACCGGCTCAAACCAGCGCCTTTTTGACCGGCCAAAACGTCGAATTGATGGATCATCCGCCTTACAGCCCTGACTTGGTACCCAATGACTTATATTTATTCCCGCACATCAAAAAAATGCGTGGTCAACGATTTTCATCGCCAGAAGATGCTGTTGATGCGTTCAAAAACCATGCTTTGGAGGTGTCTCAATCGTAATGGAAAAAGTGCTTCGACAATTGATTTGGGCGCATGCAAAAGTGTATAAATCATGCTGGAGAATACTTTGAAAAACAATAAAACTATTTTTGATGATAAATATTCGCATTTTCATTATTAGGGCAGAAATATGTATAGCAGCCCTCATACAAGGTTTCAACAGCAGGGTGCCACTGCACACGCAGCGAGGGTTACCATGAATTGTTTGAGGCAAATGTTTGCTGGACGGCTTATCTCTTTGAGGGGTGATGTGAACTGGCCGGCACGCTCACCAGACTTAGCCTCATGCGATTTTTCCTTTGGGGTTACCTAAAGTAGAAGGTGTATATTAACGGTCCCAACACCTTGGAAGACCTAATAAACAAGGTTGAGGCTGAAATTGGCAGAGCACCAGTTCATGAAAAAAAGTTCTTTAAAACTTTAGAAAACTTGAGACAAATGTTGACCTTCGATAGCGAAGGTCGGCACTTGCCAGATACTTACACTATTTAAAAATTTGTAATTTAAAAATTCCCTTACTGTGCAATATAATGAATGTATAAAATGATTTTTTCTAAGGTTCATAGTTTTTTTATTTCTTTTCCAAATAAGCAAATTATCACGCTCCACCCTGTATTTATAAAAAAAAGTCAAATTCTCTTGATGTTGACCAACAGTATAAGTTAGAGTAAAATTGGCAAAGTGACATTTTTTTTCGTGGCAGCACACTGCTTTTATCATGATTTCGTGTCCGTGACAACCCTCTTCAGAAAGCTTCGCAGCAATTGTTGAAAGTAAAACCGAACTCTATAAGGCCAGGCTCTCCCCAAACGGTTCATAATTTTTTTTATTTCATTCCCAAATAAGCAAAAACCTCGCTCCACCCTGTATTTATACAAAAAAAAAATAATTTTTTTCTTGAAGTTGACCAACATTATAAAGTAAGTTAGGTTAACATAATATAAAAACAGGGTATGATATAGTCAATAACGCCCGAATTTTCCTAGATCTTGTACAACTTTTTTTTACGATGAAAGTACCTATAAACGAATCATTCAATCAATTTCTCCTTAGGTAATAATGACTATTCTAGTTATATCAAAAACATTCTGGGCATATGTTCAATCGCTTGATAAAATAATTCTGTAAGTACAACACTCAGTCAAGTGGTAAGCAAACGCCCATCCCTTAAGAATGAATTTTACGACACAAGATAGCATCTGCAGACAACAGCTAGATTTCATATGAAATTAAAGGATATCAGTGTGCAAATTGCTACTGTTAATGAGCTTTTGAAATATAAATTTAGAAAGACTTTTGATTGTATAAATGCCATGAAGGAGCGTATCTTCCCCGGCATTGTAAGGAATTTAATTTTGTTGTGTATTTTTTTGTTTGCAAACAGAAATGTTATCGGCTACAAAATGTTTAGTATCAATTAAATTTAATTATGCTCGATGAAAATCCATGCTGTAGTCGGCGGATTTTATGGCTGTGTTAATATAACAATAATTGCAAATAATAAAAATAATAATAACATTGAATGGCCCTGTTTTTATATCCGGCCACAGTGACTTTTCTCAGCACGACACCATGGTGCGTATGATTAATATTGAATTAGCTATTTCAATTTCGCATCAAGTATACGCCCGGCTGTACGACACAAGAATTACTTTTAAATGCTCACTACGAACGGCTTCATTCGAGACGCGGAACAATGTCTTTGACATTTGGCTGTAATTCTGTTTTCTTTTTTCTTTGGTATGCAATTCAACGAACAGATAAATAAAGATTATGTCTGTAATTTATTAACAAACCATAACAAAAGCCAGTGTTCATAGAAAACAACTCTATTGCGAGCCATCGACAGAGTGAGAGTATGAAACAGGAAGAGTTTTTCTCCTGCACAATACAAGTACAACAAATAAACGGACAAACAATGCGACGGAATGAACAAAAAATCTTTACAGGACATTCTCATATTGTTTGCGATAAAAATCCTATCAAGGCGAGCAGAAAAAGTAGGCGAAGAAAACAATGCCAGTACAAAAACCCACACAATAGACAAGATTTTCCTTTAAAGGCGAATAAAGTAATTTAAAATTGGATTTCTATTTTAAAGGACCAGTTTTTTTTCGGCGAACAATTGCCAAACAGTGCTAATCGAAACTATGGGTAATAACTGGGAGTAATCGAAACAAACAAATTGTTTGTCCGGAGTGAGGCGTGGTCTCGATTGCAGTTGGAATTTTTGGATATTTTATTAAAACTTAACGAGTAAGTAAGAAAGAAAGTTTAAAAAAGTGCCCGCTCTGGCTTAACGATATGAGTGAGGATAAATTCGAATTTAACTTTCAAAAACGCAAAAAATCCGCGGTCCCTAGTGGGTTAAAAAAGTTAAATTCGAATTTATCTTCACTATTTGACAAGACAGCAGTGTATGCATAGTGAAGTTAAATTCGAATTTATCTTCTCATAGATAGGCAGAATTGCATGATTTGCTTAAGAGCGGCTCTAAGGGCGTCGATGCAGAACAACTGGAAATACTTTCGTCAATCAGACTACTACCAGACTATTACTTCTAGTACTGGCTACTATCACTAGAATGCCGTTTGTCTGAAAATTTTTTTAGGATATTGAATTCTTCACCTGGAATATGAAATTTGGGGAAAATTGCTCAAGAGCGGATCTAACTGCCTCCATGGCGGACAACTGGAAATACTTTTGTCAATCAGACTACTGCCAGATTATTGCTACTAGTACTGGCTACTTTCGCTAGAAGGCCGTTTGTCTGAAATAATTTTAAGAATATTAAATTCTTCACCTGGAATATGAAATTTGGGGAAAATTGCCCTACAACGGATCTAAGTGCGTCCATGGAGGACAACTGGAAATACTTTTGTCAATCAGACTACTGCCAGATTATTGCTACTAGTACTGGCTACTAACGCTAGAAGGCCGTTTGTTTGAAATAATTTTCAGAATATTGAATTCTTCACCTGGAATTTGAAATTTGGGGAAAATTGGTCTAGAGCGGATCTAAGTGCGTCCATGGAGGACAACTGGAAATACTTTCGTCAATCGGACTACTGCCAGATTATTGCTACTAGTACTGGCTACTATCGCTGGAAGGCCGTTTGTTTATAATAATTTTCAGAATTTTGAATTCTTCATCTGGAATATGAAATTTGGGGAAAATTGCTCTAGAGCGGATCTAAGTGCGTCCATGGAGGACAACTGGAAATAGTTTCGTCAATCAGACTACTGCCAGATTATTGCTACTAGTACTGGCTACTACTGGCATTCTGAAAATTATTTCAGACAAGCGGCATCATCTAATATTATGAAATAATTGTTCACTACCGATGCTCTGGTGGAATAAACAGGACCATATCACAAGTAAAACCAGGTTCAAATCCGGATTAGAGCATCTACAATTCAGCGGCAGCTTGTGCACGTAAGGAATTTATATCTTTAAGCCAGTTAAAGCTTGTCTATAAAAACATAAGCCGTTCAGCGTCTAACAGCAGGTCCCGGTTAGTGTGCTTCAAAATTATATATTGTACAGCTCACTAATTCAAGCGCATTTCCCTAACTATTCCTTAATACTCGTAGAGTGTTATGGATTACTTACGTATACATGGGGATCAAAGTCCAAGTTAGTTTTTTAATGAAAATAATGAAAATAATAAAAAATTAATATTTTACCGAATATTTCGCATGTTAACGCAGCCGCTGAGCTTAAAAAAACGCTTCATCAGAACAGATGACTACCGCTACGTTGACAAAAACTACAAAATGCTACGAGGATTGCCATATATATATATATTTCTGGGCTAAGCATCACTAAGTGTTGCCTGGTGCCATCTGACATTTTAGTTTTTAGGAAAGTTTGACATTTTTTAGCTTAAACGTACTCAGAACGTTTTGAAGTACGACCATCATTTGTGTTGTTTACAGTGACTTGAAAAAATCAATTTTACAAAAAATGGAATTAACTCGTGAACGTTTTCGTGCGATCATTTTTCACAACTTTCGACGAGGATTATCACGACAAGTGTGCATCGATGAACCTTAATCTTTGTATGGCGGAGAAGTACCATCCTATAGTACTGTGAAAAATGAATTTAATGAATTTAAATGTGGCCGACGCTCGCTCATAGACGAAGGTCGTATAAAAACGGCCGTTGTGCCAGAGAACATTGATGCCGTGCGTGAACTGATGCAAGGTCGTCATGTGACATACCGTCAGATAGACGAATCCTCGGGCATTTCTTCCACCAGCATACATTTGATATTGCATGAACACCTGGCCGTAAAAAAGGATTGTTCTCGTCATGGTCACAGGTGACGAATCATTGATCTATGTGTATGAGCGCGAAACACAACAGCAATCGACCGTGTGGGTATTCGAAGACAAGCCAAATCCAAAAAAAAATGCGTGTTCAACGAATTACGTCGCCAGAAAATTCTGTTGAAGCGTCCAAAAACCATGTTTTGGAGGTATCTCAAACGGAGTGGATAGAGTGCTTCGACGATTGGTTTGAGCGCATGCAAAAGTGCATAAATCATGCTGAAGAATACTTTGAAACACAATAAAACCATTTTTGATGATTAATGTCCGCATTTTCATTATTAGGCCAGAAGGTCCATAAGGCTAAAACGTCCCAGGCCTAGCTGCGAAACAATTTGCCAGCGTTCATTTCCTCTGAAGAATGGCCCTCAGGCAGTCCAGATTTGAACCCATTGGATTACAAATTGTGGACGGTTTTAGAGGACAAGGTTTGTCACAAAATATAACCCAACATTGAATCTCTTAAGACTGCTTTGGTTCGAGCTGTGGCCAATTTTCCAATGGACGAGGTTCGTGCAGCTATTGACGATTGGCCAGTGCAACTTAAGGCGTGTGTAACGGCAAAAGGCGGACATTTCGAATATGTAGATTCTTTTTGGATACAATTACATCAATAAATATATTAAAAAATATTTGGTCCAAAAACATTCAGTACTTTTTATTTTACAGCAACAAAAAACGTGTGTAACAGTATTTATGTCCCTACTAAGTACTAAACATACAGAAAACACTAAATGCGATTACACAAATACAGGGTGGAGCGCGAAAATTTGCTTACTTGAGAATGAAATAAAAAAATTATGAACTTTAGAAAATTTCATTTAATATTTTAATTATATTGAACAGTAAGGGAGTTTTAAAATTACTTGGTTTTAAAAAGTGTATCTGGCAAATGTCGGCCTTCGCTATACATACACTGCTGCAGACGTTTTCCGAAGTTTTCATGAACTCTAGCAAGCAGTTCGACCAGTACTCTGCCAATTTCAGCCTAAATATTTTTAATATGGTCTTGCAAGATGTTGGGACGGTTGATATACACCGTTGACTTCAGGTTACCCTAAAGGAAAAATCGAATGGGACTAAGTCTGTCGCCCAGTTCACCTCACCCCTCATATTGATAAGCCTTCCAGGAAACATAAGCCTCAAACAATTTATTGTAACCCTCGCTGCGTGTGCAGCGGCACCATCCTGTTGGAACCATGTATCCTCTAATTGCATTGCCTCAAGAGCCGGCTGAAAAAATCCTGTCTCATACACAAGTACCATTCGAAGTTTACAGTTACGACAAGACGGTTATCCTGCAAAAAGTAAGGGCCAGTGATGCCTACTCGTGATATGGCGCACAACACAGTGACGCTGTCCGAATGCAGAGGCCTCTGGTAAAGTTCTCTGGGGTTAGTTTCACTCCAGCACCGCATATTTTGTTTGTTTACACACCCACTGAGGTGAAGTTGTGCCTCATCAGAAAAGAACACAATTTCTTCACCTGGTATATTTGCAGAATGTAGAATGTCTTAACAAGAGGTCCGCCGTGTCAAATAGTCCCGTACTGACAATTGTTGTACCATGCACATTAGAGCGCCCATATAACAAAAAAGTGTTATTTTTTCCCCTCCCCGCTCATTTTCTAGTATATTGAAAATCAAAAATAATATCTGTGCAAAATTTTTTCAATCGGATGGAAAACGGTCAGTCCGTCACGACTTTTAGCCCTAAAAATGGAGTAAAACTAGTGGCAAGCTTTGGCGAGCTATAACTCCAAAGCTACACGACTTCCGAAAAATACACTTAAGCAATTGTGTTGCAATTATACAGGCAAACATTTTTCTCTTATACAATTTTTGACCTAGCTATGACCCTTCATGGTGTTTTCAGAGGTCAAACTAAAAATTTGCGTTAAATTTTTTTTCAAACGTAAATTAGTTTTTCATTCATAAACGTGACGGACTGGCAGGTTTCCATCCGATTGAAAAAATGTTTGCACTGATATTGTTTGTTATGCCCAATATACTAGAAAATTAGCGGGGAACGGAAAGAATAACACTTTTGCATTTTTCTATGTATTTCATGGGCTCTCTAATGCACATTTTAATAGGTGAAAATTCAGTTCATCATGAAGAATCCCGTCGACAGAACGACTGGAAATGACAAGAGCAAGGTGAAAATTCAGTTCATCATGCGAAATTCGGTAAAGAGAAAGTCCGAAAATGCCTAGAACAAGTGATTGCTTCCGAGCAGAGCGTTTCGAAGATTGCAGTACTGCTGTTCTAACTCTCTCGATTTTTTGTGGTCCTCTCTAAGGTCCCCTTCGTACACATGACACATTCCCTGCTGTTCTCAATGAAGTTACCCAATTTACATTTGATGGCCGTCCAGGAACAGGTCAGCGTGGTGCGACAGCGAATCGTAAACGAAAAGCACGCTGCACTGCAATGATCGAGTGCGCATTTGAAAAATACACTTCAAAACAAAATGACCTCACCTCACGTGCCCAATGCAAGATGACATTTGAAAGCCAGACGAATACAAATCTCCCGTCAGCCACTATAAGCCACGCTCGCTCTCCACTCTCTTCGACCAAAAGTGACGCCACCGCCTACAGTGCAAAAAAGCAAATAACCGCGCTCCACCCTGTATTTTAAATGACTTCTAATTGGCTTCTTGATGGTAAAAAGTCGATTAATCGAACAATCTTTCGACTTTTTCCCATTCGAAACTTTAGTAACTTATACAATTTAGTAACTCTAACAAATTTTAGTTACTTTAACGCGCTGCACCCTGTACACAAAAAAAGCTCTACCAAATGGATTGCTTTGTTTCTCAAATCCTATTAAAAGCTCATTTCGTTCATCTTCTTTTGGTGGACGGGCGCTGTAGAAGTTGAAGAAAATCGGTTCGGATTAAGTTGTAGCTCCCACATCCATAACCAACCGATCTTTGCCTGGAGTTCAGTCGGCCACGTCCGACTTTCGTCTTTTTTCACCAGTTGTTTTTTTTAAAAACCATCTAAAAGCCAAAACTTTTTACTTCGAATTGTTGATTGCAAAAATTGCTCTGGCATTGTTTGGTTCACACCCTATTTAGTTTTTGCTTTGCCAATCCAAACAATCCCTGCAATCATAACTCTTAATTACTTTCCAATTACATTAGGCCAATTAATAAATTTATTCACATTAAATATTTCCGGCCAATGAATTTCCTGTAAGCCACAAAAGTTTCCCCAGCCCACAATGAAAGCCCAAATGCCACCATGCGATGCAACAGAGCCGCAGGTTGTCACCATTTTCCACTCAACTCACTCCATCGCTGGTGTTATGAAAAAT
This sequence comes from Hydrotaea diabolus, assembly GCA_963513945.1. NCBI lineage: Eukaryota > Metazoa > Arthropoda > Insecta > Diptera > Muscidae > Hydrotaea > Hydrotaea diabolus. The sequence goes on from OY740716.1 coordinate 149,152,500, forward strand.
GTTGCCCCGGCTATTGAAAATCAATTGATTTATAGAGTGTGCACAGCCCGAGCATGTATGTCTGGTTTTTTGATTTCAAGTGACTCTTGCTTTTCATCGTTGGCCAGTCAGTCACAAAGAACCATTGAACAATAATCAACCGAAAAAAAGCAGACAATGTTTGCAACATTTGTCAGGGCATTGCAAATTTTGTCCGTGCTGTGTGTTGTGTTTTTTCACATTTTATTTTCGGTTGTCTCAACAATAATTGTGGCCTTTCAAAGTGGGGGATTTTTTTATTTCCTTTTCTGGATAGGACACTTCAAATTTCGACACATTTGTTTTCAGGACTGTTGCTGGCGTTGTTGTTTGACTGTGGCATTTCTATGGTCAATGGTATTTGTCAACTGTATGGTTTTCGTCCCACCACAGGCCACGATGGGGGCGCGGACAGTTCCAAAGGCAGACAACACTTAAATGTTAAACGAAATGCGCAGAGTTGGGGGCAGATAGACCGACAAACGGTTTGCACAACCATTAAAATTCAATTAGAGATAGTGAATTAAAAGTGTCGCTAGTACGTTCTTTTTTTTTTGTTGTTGTCTGCGCTGGCAATCTAAGCGGGCGTGTAGCATAACGAGTACGACATGTCTAGACGGCAACGCGATTCTGGCGGAATAGGATAGATCACAAGATACATCGATTTGTAATGAAATGGAAAATTCCTGTTTTCTCATGAGTGTTTTTTTTTTCTTTCTTTGTCAAACACTCATAATTAATCGTTGCTCTACGAGGGGTGCTATATATTATTAGTAGGGACATAAATACGGTTACACACGTTTTATGCTGTAAAATAAAAAGTGCTGAATGTTTTTGGACCAAATATTTTTTGATATATTTATTGATGTAAATTCGTGCAGCTATTGACGATTGGCCAGTGCGACTTAAGGCGTTCGACAAGGCAAAAGGAGGACATTTCGAATAAGTAGATTCTTTTTAGATAGAATCTACTTATTCGAAATGTCCGCCTTTTGCCTTTACACACGCCTTAAGTCGCACTGGCCAATCGTCAATAGCTGCACGAACCTCGTCCATTGGAATATTGGCCGCAGCTCGAACCAAAACAGTCTTAAGAGATCCAATGTTGGGGTTTCTTTTGTGACAAACCTTGTCCTCTAAAACCGTCCACAATTTGTAATCCAATGGGTTCAAATCTGGACAGCCTGAGAGCCATTCTTCAGAGGAAATGAAAGCTGGTAAATTGTTTAGAAGCTGGGCCTGGGACGTTTTAGTCTTATGGCCCGGCGCAGAATCCTGCTGGCAAGTCCATGGTTGGTTTTGGAACAGGGAATTGTTAAGAGGCTTCACAACAGCTTCCAAAACGGTTTTAGGTAAACATCTTGTTCGCAGAAATGCATGTCAGTGAGCCCATCGTAAGAGACACCCCACCAAACCATGACTTAAGCTGGGTGATGACCCTTTTCCACCCTTGGGATCAGTTCAGATAATTCCTTAGATGACCGCGCATACACTCTATCATTTTGCTTGTTAAATTGTTCCTGAACGGTAAAAATTTTTTCATCGGTGAACAAAATTCTTCTGTGCAAGTTATTAGCGTACTTCACCAAAAGACGTTTGCATTTTTTAATCCTATTTTTTCCTAAAGCTGCAGTCAATAAATGTCCGGTACGTCGTTTGAAAGCCCCAAGTCCCAAGTCTTTTTTAATGATTCGACTCATGGACTTTTGCGTGATATTCATCTCACGGGCCATGATTTTCTGTTTTCGGAGCGGATTTCTGTGAATTCTTGATTTAACGGCTTTGATGACATGCGGTATAAGAACAGAGCATGGGCGGCCCGATCGGTGGCGGTCTTTTACATCCCCAGTCTCCTCAAACAGTTGTATGCATCGGTAGACGAACATGCGGCTAATCCCTAGTGGCCGGAGCGTTTTAAAAATATCGTTTTTTTCATTTCACACTTGAAAAGCGCTATTACAGCGATACGGTTCTCATTATCTGACCACTCCATGATGAAAGTTGAAACAATTTTAAAATCCCGTTACAAACTAACGCTATTAAGGTTAGCTTTGAAAACCCTTAAGACATTAATGGGATATGTTCAGTTCTACTATTGAAATGGGTGTGTTCAATGTTGTAACAGTGTTTATGTCCCTACTAAGTATATCTGGCTTTGGCAACACTAAGTGTTGCCTGGCTCCATCTGACATTTCCATTGGAAAGTTTCTTTTAGCTTAAACGTATTTTTAGCATAAACGTAATCGGAACGTTCTGACGTACGTCCATCATTTGTGTTGTTTACAGTGACTTGAAAAAATCAATTTGGCAAAAAAAATGGAATTAACTCATGAAAATTTTCGTGCCATAATTTTTCACAACTCTCGACGTAGATTATCACAACAAGAGTAAATCGATGGACTTAAATCTTTGTATGACGATGAAGCACCATCTTGTAGCACTGTGAAAAACTGGTTTAATGAATTCAATCGCGCCTGAAGCTCGGCCGTTGTGCCAGAGAACATTGATGCCGTCCGTGAACTGATAATGCAAGATCGCCATTTAACATACCGAAAGATAGAGGCATCCTTAGGCATTTCTTCCAGCAGCATACATTCTGTATTGCATGAACACCTGGCCGAAAAAAGGTTTGTTCTTGTTCGATCCCGCACAAGTGGACAATCGCTCAAAAAAAGGCTCGTGTCGATTGGTGCAAAGAAATTTTGAAACGGGCCCGAAATCATAATAAAAGCAGTGTGTAGCCACGAAAGTCAATGTCACTTTGCCATTTTGTTAAATACTCGTCTTCTATTTAAATATAGAACAAGAGGTCTTGAGCCGGTTAATCCCTGTTCAGTGAGTAAAAGTAACAGACCGAAATAAAACAAACGAGCTAAACAAAATCCGATCGCGGTGCTTCAAAAGACGTTTATAAGATCGTCACAGGTGACGAATCATGGATCTATGCGTATGAGCCCGAAACAAAACAGCAATCGACCGTGTGGGTCTTCGAAGACGAGACAAATCCAACGAAAGTTGTTCGTGGAAGAAACACTTTCGCCTGATCCTGCGGTAAAACTGGTCATGTGGCGACTGTTCCACTTGAGCAACGCACAACGTTCAATTCTGAGTGGTACACCACAATTTGTTTGCCTGAAGTCTTCGGAGAAATTCGGAAAATGAACAAGAGAAGACGAATCATTGTGCACCAGGTAGTAGCTTCTCCTCAGCTGAAATCTCCGGGAATGTTCTCCTAGCACTACATTCACACTGCAGCTGGATACTGCTGCTGCGACTTTATCAATGTGAATGTTGTTCAGAACTGCCTGATAGTTTCGATGATCTAAAGGCTACCCCTTGTACTCCCTCACTCTCTAGACCATGAAGATCGTACCTGATCTGCCTAGACGGAGGCATCCTGTCCAAGAGGTACGAGTCCTCCCCTGGACCCATCTACTTCAAACTAATCCAACCAGTATGATAAGACTACACTTAACACGGAATACACAGACAGGGAGGACCAGTGGAAGAACCAAGTGGAAGAAATCATAAAAAAACTCTATATTATGAACTGGTGAAAGCACTCAAACGGTCAATAAGCTCAGAAAAAATGTATTATGCTGGCCAACTTGAAATAGTTTCTTTTGTCAATCTAAGTAAGTAAATTGTTCAGAAACTGATTTAAAGGAAAAAATGTCTAGATGTTGCGTGACAAAGTCGCCTAGTTTAACGTGATTATCGCCACGACAGCCTGAACCACGGGGTGCCATCACACTGGGGCCGTAACAATGCGACGGCCAGCGCCCCGTTGCATTGATTCCGCCGGTCCCAATTCGAAGCATGACAGTTATGGGTTATAACTTCCCTCTTGGTTAGGGGTCGAGGACTATCTAAGCCTCTACTTTTTTATGGGTCACAGCACCCGGTCGCAATGCAACTCCACACGGATAGAAAAAACATGGTTACTACATGGTCACGGCAATAATAATATGCTCTGCACAATAAAAGTATGTTCGTCGCAACCATAGCATTGTTCACAGAATTTATTTTTGACAATAGTATAATTGCTGCAATATTAATATTGTTGAAATGTAACAATTGTATTATTTCCAAATTTAAAAATGAAAATGTGGTTATAGCAACAATATAAATATAGTTGGTGCGACAAAAGTATTGCGTTTTTGGTTTTATGTTAACAATAATATGATTACGGCAATCATACTGTATGATTGTAATATTTCTTCATTTAAATATGCTTTTTAGAACAAATGTTATTGGTACGGATCTACTGCAATAATAGTACTTTGTTATCGAAATTAAATTTTTTTAAACAAGCTGCTTTGGTTTTGTTCAACTGAAATATTTTTGATAAAAACGCTTACGTTTATTTAAACTTATTTTTTCTATTGTGAAATAAATCACTCCAATTATTTTGAATTTAATGTATTTTTGAATAATTTTCATAATTCAAATCTATTGTCGACAACTTAAACAAATGCTAATAAATTATATTGGGGATCATAGTATAATTGTGTGTGATCATACTATGGTTATAGGGATCATGACATGGTTGCGTGTGAATCGTACCATGGTTGTGAGGATCATGCTATGTTTATATGTGAAACATACTATGGCTGTGAGGATCATAATATTGTTGTACCACAACCATATACCCAACAATAGTATTATCCTCTTCGAATATTGTCACCACAACCATACTTTTTTTCTGCGTGCACATTGAATCGAAGTTGTCCCGCGATTTTGGGTCCAAACCACAGCCACCACGATATTCCCCGAAGGGACGCACCATAAAGTCAGGCCAGAAAAAATTCTGAGAGCTCCTAACTACCCGTGGTACCAGATTTAAGTCTCCGGTCAGACCTCGTAACCAAAAGGCTACTTCCAGTTTCTGTTCCATATAACATGGGACTGGTCACCCGCACCAAACTAGTCGACCAAAAACACAAACAATACACAAACAATTAACAGTCGCCCTCACGGGCGATTCGATGGCCAGGGACTGGCACCGGCATGGACATCACAAACAACAACAAAGGACTTTGCATCCCTCACGGGATACAGACGGCAGAGGAAAAAACAACGACGACAACGATCTAACGGCGAAAACGATCCAACGGCGACAACGATCTAACGACGATTGTGTGAGGCAACGGCAATGTCAGGCCTTATCCGCGAATGGTCGCACCAGAAAAACCCCCGTTAGGCTCCTGCGAGTCTTCTCCTTTTGAAGGCTACACGAGCAAACTCCTCCAGCCTCCTAAAAGCCCGATCATCACCCCAAGCAGCGACTGAAGTCGGGCCTGTCGACGGTCTGGACAATACCCATTCCATCCAAGTCCCTTATGTCGCTGTACAACGGACATACCAACAGGACGTGCTTCCAGTCCTCCGGACCAGCCCCACATCAACAATCAGGAGTCTCGGAGAGACCCCTCCGATGAAGGAACTCATTGAGAGAGAGAGCCATGGCCAGTCAGCAAGAACCCCAGACTTAGGCCGAAGCCGAAGTCAGGGCGTCCCTTAACAAAGTCCGCGTTCCGTATGAATTCATACGTCACCCGGCCCTTGTCACTTTCTGTCCATCGCTGCCTCCACCTCGAGATCACGCACTCCTCTAAGCGTGCCTTCACCTCCCGCATATCGGACACAGGCGCCGAAAGCCAATCTACATCCAGAAGTGGTAGCCCCTTCTGGGCCTTGAGAGCAATCGCTCGGCGGATTACTTCAAGGTCAAAAGGCGCTACACCCAGCAATACCTGCAACGCGTCCGTCCTGCACACTGACATGCAAGCCAGCATGGCTACTCGCTGGCACGACAAAAGCTGTTTCTGCCTGCAACAGACATAACCGTCTCGTACCATATAGGCGCACCATATGTTGCGCAAGCAACAAATAGGCCAGCATATATAGTACGAGTGGCACGCCTGCGGAGGCCCCAGTCACTCCTAAGAATCCGCCAACTTTCGCCACAGTGACAGAAAGCTTATCCTTCACGTGAGTGAGATGAACCAAAAAGTTCATCCTTTCACTTCATTATTATTCCTAGGCATTCGACCTCAGTCGCATACCTAAGACTAACGTCTCCAATGCTTACAAGAGGCGGGCGAGTCCGTGGCCACCTGCCTTTCAGCAGCATCATCACAGTCTTGTCCATCGCAACAGCGACTCCGACACTCGCACCCCATTCAGCCACAACACGCATGGCCCCCTCACCCTGAGTCTCCAGAACAGCACGAGACTCTCCTTCAATCAGGATGAGCAAGTCATCCGCGTATGCGCACACCTTGTACGACTGACCAAGCTGTCTCAACAAGGGATCCATCATTAGGTTCCAAATAAATGGACCACAGATGGATCCTTGCGGACAACCACGCTCAACGGTCTTCCATACAGTGTCATTGGCATCCTCCATACAAACATTTCTGTCACTGAAGTAGCTCTCCCAAAGTTTCATCTCGCGGCAGCCAACTGCACTTAATCTCCGCATGACGCTACCACAGGAGAGGTGGTCAAACGCACCCTTAAAATCAACGAAGATGCCCAGGACATACTTAGCGGATGACTCCGCAACACTTCGACGGACATGAAGCCATGCATCCACTGTGCTTCTACCCTCCCTAAAGCCAAACTGAAAGTCAGAAAGCGCTGCATCACCGTTCTCCTGAAGTCGGTTCACTATTATCCTTTCCAGCACTTTTGCAAATGCTGGAAGGAGACTGATGCCCCGATAAGAGCGAGGATTACTCCTTACCCTATCGGGAGACTTCAACAGAACAACAATGCGAGCACGCTTCCAATCCTCAGGAAAGCAACCCTCACTAAAACACCTCCTAAAGATTACCTCCAGGTACTCTGGTATTCGGTTCCAGATGATTTTACACATCTCTCCGGTCATACCATCGATACCCGGCGACTTCCTACACCTAACCCGATACACGCCCTCTTCGATCTCCATTCTTTCTAAGGCCGGAGGGTCGGGCAACTCCTCACGTGGAGGAGAGAGCCCGTCCGGATCCGCCCTCGGAAAGAATACTTCTAACAACAGCTCAACACATTCCCTCCACGATGACAATGAAGTATTGCCAACTTGGAAGGAAGCGATGTCAGACGCCCTGTCTCGACCCCTAAATATGCGGTAAACCGCACCCCAGGGTTCGTCCCTATTACGTTCAACGAAGTTTCTCCAGTCGCCCTCCTTCACACTTAGAAGCAGGTCCTTATATGACCTAAGATCGGTCAGATAGGCAGCCTTACGCTCAGCCAAATCATCCGGGTTGGTCCGTCTTGCCCTCTGGAATCGCTTCCGGAGGCGTCGGACATTCCTTCGCTTCAGATCTAGCTCCCTAGTCCACCACCTGACCCCCCTAGGTCACGTCTTACGACTGCGACCAAGGAGAGCATCGCTGACAGTGCACATCCACTGATCAATTTTGCCAATCTGGTTGTCCAGCGAGAAGTTGTGTGACAGTAGCATCTGTTTTGTCATCGCAAATATTTAAAATTTCATAAATACAGGTTGTCCGCCGGGAAGGTATACTACTTTGTTTTGCCGCCATTTTGGTAAGCATTAGTCTTGACGGTTCATGTTTGGCAGTCGTGAAGTAGAGACAAATTTATTAAGGAAAAATATTCGATGAACCAACGTGTTTTAATCGTTAAAATTTGTTATCAAAATCAATCATCGATTACTGTGAAAATGAAAAAGTTACGTTAAATTTTTGAGAGAAACAACGTGCCAACAAAACGCACTAATTATCGTGAAGTGAATGATTTCGAAGAAAGACGGTCTGTAGCTGATAGGCCCAAGCATGGCCCACAACGTACTGCAAGATCGGCTGAAAACATTACGGCTGCTCAAGAAACTGTTCAAAACAATCCATGAACCTCAATTCGACGCCGTTCTCAGGAGCTTGGTCTTCAAAGAAACACTTTGGCCACAATTTTGCACAAGGGTTTGCGTTTGGTTTCCATTTAAGATTCAGTTGACACAAGAGCTTCTTTTACAAGGCCATTTAAGCCGCCGTACATATGCCAATAGGGTGTTACAGCTCGCCTATGACAACCCCGATTTTTTATGAAAAAATCTAAATGAGTGACGAGGCACATTTTCATTTTATTGGGCATGTGAATAATCAGAATAGTCGGTTCTGGGCCATGGAAACCCCTCAAATTATTCATCGGTCACCTTTGCATCCATTAAAAGATACAGTCTGGTGTGCAATTTGATCAGGAGGAATCATTGGACCTAACTTCTATGAAAATGAAAACGGCGTAACGGTAACAGTCAATGGGGAACGATATTGTGATACGATTGAAAACTTTTTAACCCAAGAACTGCAAGCTTTGGGCTTAATTAACATGTGGTATCAACAAGACGGTGCCACGTCGCATACAGCCAGGATTACAATGGAATTACTGCGAAACCTCGTTCCACAACAAGTTTTTTCAAGAAATGATGCTGTTGGCCTCCACGGTCGCCTGATTAGACTGCTCCGGACTACTTTTTGTGGGGATATCTGAAAAGCAAAGTTTATGCAATCACACCTAAAAACGCCTGAGCAACTCAAACAAAATATTCGTGATGAAATTAACAAAATACTGCGTGAAATGTGCGAGGATGGAATGAAAAATGTGCTCAAAAGGGCTCGAACTTGTGATATTGTGATATCTGATATTGTATTCCATGCATAATTGCCGACATTTAATCAAACATTTATCAATATAAGATCCATTCTCTTTCATATAATCAAAAATTATAAACAAACAAAGTTATACCTTCCCGACGGACACCCTGTATTATGTCCTTCACATAAAAATTTCAATTGTGAAATTCCTTTTCATTCCGTTTGCTTTGAGCGCAAATCTTTTCCAAGGCACAATGAAACGGTGTGAGTGTGATTATTAACACATCTCGTGTGCTCTCAATATGTGGCTTTTCTTTGTGGCGCTCCACTTTTTGGCTACAACGAGAAGTTCAAATTGTTCACTGGAGTACCTCAATGCCATTTGGGGAAAAGTGTTCATTTTAAAATTGCTCACGTTGGCAAAATGCATGAAAAGAGTCACATCACACATAAAACGCTCACACATTTCACTTTTCCACATTCAGAGTCTTAGCTCTTAGTCAGCCCGTACGTCTGTCCGCCAGTCACTCAGTCGGTGGCGGCTTCCACACTTTCCATTCAAAGTCAGTTAACAGTTAACAACGTTTTTATATGCCTTACGTGTCTTCTGGTTCCGGGTGCCTTTTGAAACATCAATCTACATGTAGCGCCTTCATAAACTCTTTTAGCACATCATACTCACGCATGGCTGTGTGCCGACAAAGATTCTATTTTGGAATTTGACACATCATTCTGGGAGCAGGAAAGAAAAGCAAAAGGCAACAAACAATTCGATGGTGAATGTTCGAAATTCTGTCTTTGGTGTTTAACAAACGTTTTGGCTAAAAGTTCTGCTTTTGTGAATGACTTTTTTTTAAAAAGCAAAAATTTATTTGGCTCCTTTGGTTTGATGGCTAATCATCACTGATTTCACAATCAGTGAAATGAAGTTGGCAAAAATCTAAGCTTCAATTCTTCTTACTCAATTATTGCTAAAGTGGACCAGCGATAAATAACAAAACCCGCTGATGTGGAAGTCTATGCGGTGCCACCAATAGCTACTGGAGCACGAGCTCTTGCCGAAGCACACTTCATTAATGCATGCAAAAGGATACACCGAAACAAAAGACCACCTAAAAATTCAACAGGTGAAAGTAATTACCACCCAATACAATATTTCGTAAATATGATAAATTATTTATCAAATTTAACGGTGAAAAACTCTGGTTTCTATTGAATGTAATTTACAGCATATGAGGGTTCCTATTTATATTTCGGGTCCGGCAATAAAAACACAATAATTTATCATTGAAAATGGTTTTATTGTTTTTCAAAACATTCTTCTTTAAGATCAATACACTTTTGCATGCACACAAACCAATATTCGAAACACTTTTTCCACTCCGATTGAGACATCTCCAAAGCATGATTTTTGAACGCTTCAACAGCTGCTTCGGACGATGAAAAACGTTGACAACGCATTTTTTTCTTGATGCTAGGGGATAAGAAGAAGTCATTGGGTGCCAAATCAGGGCTGTACGGTGGATGCCCCATCAATTCGACGACTTGAGTGGTCAAATAGCTCATCGTTTCAGCTGATGTGTGAGAGCTCGCATTGTCGTGATGCAAAATGATCCATCTTCTTCTCTTATTATCTTTCCTCATTTCTTCGAACGCAGTTGGCAAACAGATGGTTGTAGACCACTCCGAATTGACCTCCTACGTTTCACTAAAGGCACTGTGGCAACATGGCCGGTTATACTGAAAAACCGCAATAATTTGATTCGATATACTTCTTCCACATATAACTTTTGTTGGATTTGGCTCGCCTTGGGTTCATATGCATAGATCCATGATTCGTCACCTATGGCAGAGTTATACACTGCCTTTGATCTACCGGAGTTATCCTTATAACATCTCTTTGCACCAATCCATACGAGCCTTTTTTGAGCATTCGTCAAATTATGTGGGATACAACGAGAACAAATTTTTTTCACTGCCAAATGAACATGCAATGTCTTTTTGATGCTTGTCTAGGATGCCTCAATCTCACGGTATGTCACATGTCGGTCTTGCTTAATCAGTTCACGCACAGCATATCGATGGTTTCTGACAAAGTGACCTAAGTTGGACGTCTTTCACGAAATACATACTGGAGCGAACGGCGTCCGAAACTTAACTCTTGGTACCAGCGTTTAACAGTGGTTTTTGATGGTGCTTCATAGCCAAAAGTCCAAACAAATTGATTTAAACACTCTTGTCTCAATAACCCACGCCAAAAATCACAAAAAATAAGCGCGCGAAAATGTTCATGGGATAATTCCATTTTTTGACTGAGATGATTTTTTTCGACACACTTTAAACAAAACAATTCGCCCTCAAATGACAAAACGTTCTGAGTGACGTTATGCTAAAAAATGTCAAAGTTTCTAATGGAAGTTTGCATCTGAGAACACTAGTATTGTCAGGACCCGAAATATAAATAGCACCCTTATACTTATAATATGTTAATGTTTAATTGCCTCAAAATTAAATTATTTTCAATACACAGCTTACAATTTTATTTATAAATGATTTATGAAGAAAACTACTTCCATAAAGGGCTCAAAATTTAATGTGTTTATATGTGAAGTTGTCTACACCTCATAACGAAAATATTTTCCATAAGCGGCATAGAAGTTTTTTTTGTAGTTAAAAAAACGTACAGGGTGGGTTTTCCATTAAGGACATAACAATTTTATACATATATCAATTAAACACAGAATATTAAAGATATAGAGTTCAAACTGATTCTAGGTGTAGTGTCAATATTAAATTTTAAGAATAAAATTCGATTTCAGTCATATAACCACCACGAGCCCGTGCACAGCGATCTGTTTTGTGGACCCAATTTTCCACCACTCTTGCACACATTTCGACCGGAACGTTGGCAAATTCGCGTTGGATGTTTTCTCCGAGCTCGTCTAACTAATATTGTTGGCTTAGACCAAATAACCACATAAAAAGAAATCAAACGGAGTTAAATCGTATGAACGAGGGGGCCATTCGACCGGACCATTTCTCGAGATGACAGGTTGACCGAATTTGCCTTTAAGTCGATCGATTGTAACGCTTGTTGTAGGGCTACTTATTGAAACCACATATCGCCGATGACAAGGTCATCCAATTCTGGCCAAAAATAACATGATACACATGACAGTAACATAAGGATTGTTTTCATCGACGAAAAAATATGGCCCAATAACATCTCCGGCATGAAAACCACACCACACAGTAATTTTTTGCGGATGCAACTGTGTCTCTTGAAGCACATGTGGGCTTGTTGCTGTTTAAAAACGCATATTTTCTTTATTGACAAAACCACTTAGCCAGAAATGAGCTTTATCGCTGAAGATGATTTTTCGATGAAATTCTGGATTTTCGTAAAACTTTGCCAGAGTCCAGAAGTTTTGGCGTTTCAAATGATTAAGTGGCTTAAGTTCTTGAGTCAGTTTGTTCTTATTAGGATGAAGGCCAAGATCTTTTTGCAAAATTCGCCACGGTGTGCATTGAGAGCTACCCAATTCCTTACAACGACGTGGAATCGACTGATTTGGCATATTTTGAAGGGATGCATTTACGGCTGCCATATTTTCGCTTCGAGCGGTACGGCGCCTCTTTGGCACCGGAACACCCAAAAGTGAAAAAATGGATCCAAATTATCCACTATATAACACATAGCCTGTCAAGTGGGACGATTATAACGAAAATTGATGTAAGCGCTCTTGAAGTTGCGGCCACAGTCTCAGAATTTTAGGATACATTTTAAATGACTTCCAAACGTTGCTTGCAAGTGAACTTTAACTTGATGAAAATGTTAACAACGACTAACATATTGACACTGAAAGATCATTAAAAATGTTTGACGATGCGTGGACATAAAGATATGAAATGGTTATGTCCCTATTGGAAATCCCGTCCAGGCCTGTGGTATGAACCAAACGTTGTGTTACGGTGCCCAAATTACCAAGAAACGGTTTTGGAAGCTGCCAGCCATGGACTTTCCAGCAGGATTTTGCGCCGACCCATAAGGCTAAAACGTCCCATGCCTGGCTTCGAAACAATTTGAACCTATTGGATTACAATTGTGGATGGTTTTAGAGGACAAGGTTTGTCACAAAAGATACCCCAACATTGGATCTCTTAAGACTGCTTTGGTTCGAGCTGTGGACAATTTTCAAATGGACGAGTTTCGTGCAGCTATTGACGATTGGCCAGTGCAACTAAAGTCGTGTGTAAAGGCGGACATTTCGAATAAGTAGATTCTTTTGGATACAATATACATTAAAAAATATTTGGTCCAAAAACATCCAGTACTTTTTATTTTACACGTATGTAACAGTATTTGTGTCCCTACTAAGTACAGTAATTTAAAGGTTTTGGCTGAGATCAGGGACGAGCGCATGCGCCGAAAGTTCCCAATTAATGGACCTTTTTTTTGGTCAGTATGATCGGTGAATGGTATATACGGTTCGGCCTGGCAAAACTAAACGACGATTTTACTTCTTTATTACAGGCTTACTTATTTTTTTGTTTGAGTTTTTTTTTTGTGTAGAATATTCTTTCACTTATCCCGCGCTAAGATTATTCTAATTGTTTGTGTATGCTTCACCAAAGGACGAAATGTATGAGGTATGTTCAAAAGCAAATGAGAAATTAAATTTTATTTATTAATTTCTATGTTGTCCTCTTCAAAGTATTCCCACTCAGATTTTATGCACTTGCGCCAGCGTTTTCCCAGTCATCGAAGCAGTCCTGATATGCACTTTTTGGTATGGCTTGAGATTTCTAAGCGATTCGGTTTTTATGTCCTCAGTTGTAGAAAAAAGCTGATCTTTCATGGGTCGCTTAAATTTTGAGAAAGTCGCAGGTAGCCAAATCTGGGTAATACGATGTCTGAGGTAAGCAATGGAGAGTAAGCAGCAATTTTGGAACGAACTGCGCTTTGCCATATCGGCATGAGCAAACCGATATGGCGACGTCCTCTGTAACTTCTCACCGGTTTTTGATGTGACGGTTCTTCCAGGACGAGCGTCTCCACTTACATCTTTTCGACCTCTTTAAAAAGCTTCTCCCACCATTGTTACCATTTTTCTGACATACACGCAGAAAAAAAGTATGGTGCTCAATATTCGAAGAGCACCATACTATTGTTGGTTATATGGTTGTGGCACAACAATATTATGATCATCACAACAATAGTATGGTGCACACACAACCATACTATGATTCCCATAACAATATTATGGTCCTCACAACAATAGAATTATTCACACTCAACCATACTATGATCCCCACAACCATATGATTATTCACATTCAACCATACTATGATCTTCACAACCATATTATGATCCTCATAACCATAGTATGTTTAACGTGCAACCATAGTATGATCCTCACAACCATAGTATGAATTACGCACAATCATACTATGACCCCCAAAATTGTTTGTAAAGACGGGATTACGATGTTATTCAACAATAAAGAATTTTATAAGTATCGTAAGTAATGTAATCATGATATTGTTAACATAAAATCCATAAAAACAATACTTTTGTCCCACCAACCATATTTATATTGTTTCTACAACCATATTTTTATTTTTAAATCTGGCAACAATACTATTGTAACATTTCAACGATATTAATATTGCCGCAATCATACTATTGTTAAAATAAAATTCAAAAATCAATACTATGGTTGCGACGACCATACTTTTATTGCAGCGAACATACTATTGTTGCCGTGACCATATAGTAATCATATCTTTTCTCTGCGTGTAGAGTACAATCATCATATTCCACTCACAATATCAAGTGCTCGTGAGCACTTATATCCATTTTGCTAACAAAATTCACACAGAAAAAAATCAGTTGGAAATCGGTCCGAACTACAATATTCGGTTGGATAAACAAACTTTCTGTTTCAATAACCAACATTACATAGTTTTGATGGTTTCATGAAAAATGATCGTGGCAATCTATAATAACAACCAGTACATGTACAAATTCAGTTCCATTAATTATACTAATCGGTTAGGGTTTAACGATACTTTGTCTCTTCAACCGAGACTGTTAGTTCTTACTGCTGAAAATTGTCGTATAGCCAATCAACATTCGGTTGTTGCGATGGAGTACTTGGATAGAACGGGCAACCACCAAATCTGTTCTTTGTGTGCAGCTTATGTAGGCCACACTAAAAGCATGAAAGGTGCATTCGATTCGGTGTCGCACTTCCAAACCTCCTTCTTGTTACTCCCTAAGAAATCGTTACCTTTACCTTTCCATTCACGGCTTGAGCTCAATGTTACTACCGCTGCCATTGTACACTTGACTTCAGATATACACCCATGGCTACCTAAATGCATGTATGTCTCCGAAAGTTTATATTCGGTATCGTCTAATTGAAAAAAATCAATTAATATATTTTTAAACTTTTTTCAATTCACCATCCATTTATGTGGATGCATTCGGCAACGGCATTAAGAAGCGGCTACAACTTATAAAATATACCATAAAGAACTTTAAACTTGTTTGCTTCTCCGCTGGTGAAAGGCGGAGGGGTGGGGAGGGGCGTGACAGGTGAGGGTGCTGGGCCAAGAACAAAAGTCACGAATTTGTTACTATTCTGGTGCTGAGTACGTTTTCGATGTATGTGTGTGTTTGTGTGATGAAGTTTTTGTTTTCCAACGTGTTTGGGTCCTGCAACATCCATCCGCCAAAGTAAACTTCATTCTTTGTTCAATTGCTTCGGCTACAACGCAAAACGGAACGGATCGGAGCAGAACAGACCAGCACCAAATGTACGGAAAAGAAGGCAAAGAAAAACTGTTTTAATATCTTAAATCACGACATTCACAAGCGCCATCATGTCCTACATGCTACTTAACAACATGTTTTCAATTTTTAATACCTTGTGTTGCATTCAACAGCAACAGCAACGGCAACAACGGAACAACGCCAACAAGCAGACAGCAGAGCTACCAACAAACAGCAACCGACAACAATAATAGAGTCACTAAAGGAGAGTGGCAAGGAAAGCGTTTGCACATGCAGCGTTGAATTGAACTTCAGTAGCTTAAATATGTACGATTACACAAAGATATGGACGTTTGGATCTTTGTGCTTTATGGCCACAACGAGGGTGGCATAATAAATCCAGGGAAAGGTTATAATTTCAATAGTTGGCTTTTGATTTACCAACGGAACATTCTGAGCGTCCAATCGATTTGCTGAATTTCAATTGGAATTTCTAAATTACAATCCAAATATTCCGAATTACCATTGAAACCAGAGCAAGATTCTGACGATCGTTCGACCAACTATATTTTTTGTAAACCTATCTTACTTTAAGGGGCGTGGCTAGATTTTAATTTTTTCCTGGCTAAGTAAATCTAACATTGGCCGTGTTCTATTGGCAACTTGCTTAAGAGGTTGCTACCGCAATAACTTCACAACATTGTACAAAAATATAAAAATGATTTTGTGTACAGAAAGCTATGGACGATATGTTGTTGGTTTCAACAATTAGCATTTTCGGGAAGAAAGCTACGAGGTCGGTTCGGAAAGTTCTTAGCCTATCAATGAAAAAGAATAGTTAGTTTTTCAAAAATATTTTTGTTTTTCAATATAATCTCCTGAAACTTCAATACACTTAGTCCAACGCTTATCTAGCAATTCTATCCCTTGATTAAAATAGTTTTCCTTAAGGTCTTCAAAATAGTGGTTTACAACTGTAATTGCATCTTCATTTGAGGTAAAACGCTTGCCAGCAAGGAATTTTTTTAGATTTGGGAACAGGTAAAAGTCACTGGGAGCTAAATCAGGAGAATAAGGTGGGAGGTCAAGCAACTCGTACTTTAATTCGTTGATTTTAGCCATTGTTAAAACACTCTTGTGCGCTGGTGCGTTGTCTTGATAAAAAATTATTTTTTTGTGTTGTAAGCCAGGACGTTTTTCTCAAATTTGTACATTTAATTGATCTAAAAGGTTGCAATAGTACTCTGAATTTATTGTTTTACCCTTTTGCAGATAGTCAATCAATAAAATACCTTTGAAGTCCCAAAAAACCGTTGCCATAACCTTACCAGCCGATTGAATTGTTTTTGCCTTCTTTGGGGCACTTCCTCCAGCTTCAGTCCATTGTTTCGATTGTTCTTTTGTCTCTGGAGTATAGTGGTGGATCCATGTCTCATCAACAGTTATGAAACGACGCTTAAAATCCATTTTATTTCGCCGAAAACGATCCAAACAAGCTTGAGAAATGTTCATTCTTATGCGTTTTTGGTCGACTGTTAACAAGTGCGGCACCCATCTTGCAGAAAGCTTTTTCATCTGTAGTTCTTCATGCAAAATTAAATGGAATCGATCATTTGAGATGCCCATGATATTAGCTATTTCACGCACTTTTATTCGTCGATCATTTAATACCATATCATGCACTTTGGCTACAATTTCTGTTGTTGTTGCTGTTTTTGGACGTCCACTACGTGGTTCATTTTCAATGCTTGTACGACCAAAATTTAACATGTGTTCATAGCAGAGATGGAAGTTTCCAAAACACTTAACTTTTTTCTGTTTATACCGCGCTTTTTCTGCTAGGCTAAGAACCGCTATTCATTACTCGCTTATAGCAGTTCTTGAATAACATTTTTTCTACAAGTTAAAATTTTTTAAATCAAGCAGTTTATGATGCACAAAGCCTCTAACTTCTTGTCCTCAAAAAAATTTCCAAAGTTTCTCGTAATGTTTTAAAGTTATCATTTAAGCGACCACATTCTTAGCCACTTACTAGTGAGTACCAATAGAACACGCCTATTACGAGGGTTGCTATTTATATTTCGGGTCCGGCACTAAAAACACAATAACTAATCATTGGAAATGGTTTTATGGTTTTTCTAAATATTTCCGAAGCACTTTTTCCACTCCAATTGAGACACCTCCAAAACATGATTTTTGAACGCTTCAACAGCTACTTCGGGAGATGAAAAACGTTGACCACGCATTTTTCTCTTGATGCTAGGGAATAAAAAGAAGTCATTGGGTGCCAAATCAGAGCTGTACGATGGGGTGGATGGCCCATCAATTCGGCATCTTGAGTGGTCAAATAGCTCATCGTTTCAGCTGATGTGTGAGAGTTCGCATTGTCGTGATGCAAAATGATCCGTCTTCTCTTATTATCTTTCCTCATTTCTTCGACCATTGCTGGCAAACAGGTAGTTGTATACCACTCAGAATTGACCTCCTACGTTCCACTAAAGGCACTGTGGCAACATGGCCGGTTATACAGAAGAAAAACGCAATCATTTGCTTCGATGTACTTCTTCCACAAACAACTTTTCTTGGATTTGGCTCGCCTTGAAAGACCCATACGGTCGATTGCAGTTTTGTTTCGGGTTCATATGCATAGTTTCATGATTCGTCACCTGTGCAATGTTATACACGGCTTTCAAGCTACCGCAGTTATACTTTTCAAAATCTCTTTGCACACATCCATACGAGCCTTTTTTGAGCATTCGTCAAATTATGTGGGATCCAACGAGAACAAATTTTTTTCACGGCCAATTGAACATGGACTATCTTATTGATGCTTGCAATACTAAAGCCCAAGGATGCCTAAATCTCACGGTATGTCACATGTCGGTCATGCTTAATCAGTTCACGCACAGCATCGATGGTTTCTGGCAAAGTGACCGAAGTTGGACGTCCTTCACGAAATTCATCCTGGAGCGAACGGCGTCGAGACTGAACTCGTGGTACCAGCGATTAACATTGGTTTATGATGGTGCTTCATAGCCTAAGGTCTAAACAAGTTGATTTAAACAATCTTGTCTCCCACGAAAATGTTCACGGGATAATTCCATTTTTTGACTGAGATGAATTTTTTCGACACACTTCAAACAAAACAATTTGCCCACAAATGACAAAACGTTCTAAGTGAAGTTATGCTAAAAAATGTCAAAGTTTCCAATGGAAGTTCCAGTTTGCATCTGGAAACACTAGTATTGCCAGGACCCGAAATATAAATAGCAACCCTCATTATATGTAAATGTGTCATCGCCTTAAAATTAAAATATTTTCAATACACGGCTTACAATTTTATTTATAAATGATTGAATTTGTTTATCCCATTGTAAGGAAAATTATTTCCATAAAGGGATTACAATTTGATGTGTTAATATGTGAAGTTGTGAACGAAAATATTTTCGATAAACGACACACAAACGTTTTTGTAATTAAAAAATACGTACAGGGTTTTCCATTAAGGACATAACAATTTTATATATCAATTAAACGCAGAATATTTATATTTATGATATAGAGTTTAAGTTTATTCAAGGTGTAGTGTCACTGTAACATTTTAAGAATAAAATTCGATTTCGGTCATATGACCATCACGAGCCCGTGTACAGCGATCTAATCTTTGGACCCAATTTTTTACCACTCTTGCACACATTTCGAACGGAGCGTTGGCAATTTCGCGTTGGATGTTGCCTCTGAGCTCGACCAAAGTTTATGGCTTTTTTGCACAGACCAATGACTTGATGTGGCCCTCTGACAAGAAGAACAATGGCGTTAAATCGCTTAAACGAAGTGGCCATACCTTCGGACGATTTCTCGAGATAACACATTCACCGAATTTGCCTTTCAGTAAATCGATTTTAACGCATGCTGTGTGGCTTGTGGCACCGTCTTGTTGAAACCACATATCGGCGATGTCAAGCTCATCTAATTCAGGTTAAAAATAATTTTCTAACATGGCACGATGGCTCTCCGTTGATGTTGAATGTGAACCACACTTAAATGTCAAGTTTATTTCTGCATTTCATTTGAAATTTCTCAATTTCAAACTAATTTAATTTGAACTATGGCAAGATACACAAGCGAGCAACGCGTTAAAATTATTCAGGCTTATTATGAAAATGGGCGTTCGATAAAAAAGGTGCAATTGACTCTAGAACTAAATCCTCTTGACCATTTCAAACGTCATCAATGATGCTGACCATGGCAAGAAATGGCCACAGTGGATTATCATTTTTCGAAAAAAAACTCACCACAAAGCAGATCAAAAACATCGATACCAGAGGCTTCACAACAGCTTCCAAAACGGTTTATTGGTAAACTTTGGACGATGTTTTGACTCCTTGTTCGCAGAAATGCAGGTCAGTGACCCCATCGTTAGAGACACCCCACCAAACCATGACTAAAGCTAGGTGATGACCCTTTTCCACCCCTGGGATCAGTTAAGATGCTTCCTTAGTTGACCGCGCATACACTCTATCATTTTGCTTGTTAATTTTTTCCTGAACGCTAAAAATTTTTTATCGGTGAACAAAATTTTTCTCTGCAAGTTATCAGCGAGCTTAACCAAAAGTCGTTTGCATTTTTCAATCCTATTTTTTTTTAAAGCTGCAGTCAATAAATGTCCGGTACGTCGTATGAAAGTCCCAAGTGGACTCATGGACTTTTGCGTGATATTCATCTCACGAGCTATGATTTTCTGTTTTCGGAGCGGATTTCTGTGAATTCTTAATTAAATGACTTTGATGACATGCGGTGTTCGGACAGAGCGTGGCGGTATTTTACATCTTCAGTCTCCTCAAACAGTTTGGTGCATAGGTACATGCGGCTAATCACTAGTGGCCGGAGCGTTTTGAAAATAGCGTTTTTTTCATTCCACACTTGAAAAGCGCTATTACAGCGATACGGTTCGCATTATCTGACCACTCCCTGATGAAAGTTGAAACAATTTTAAAATCCCGTTACAGACTAACGCTATTGAGGTTAGCTTTCAAAACCCATGTGACATTAACGGGGTATGTTCAGTTCTTCTATTGAAATGGGTGTGTTCAATGTTGTAACAGTATTTATGTCCCTACTAATTATATAATGTTCACTCAAGCATTTCGTATAAACAATTGAATGTTTGTTTTCACATCATCCTTACCACCATCTCTTGGACAGGATGCTGCGCCCAGGCAGATCGGGGAGTATCTTTATGATCTAGAGAGAGAGGTCCAGCGGTACAAAAGGGCAGCCTTTAGATCATCAAAGCTATCAGGTAGGTCTGAACAATGTTTGCACTGATGAAGTCGAACAACAGTATCCAGCTCCAGTGGGAATGTAGGGCTAAGGTGACATCTTCCAGAGATTTCAGCTGAGGAGAAGCTACTACCTCGGCAGACGCTCAGGGTTCTGGCTCAGCTGAGAAGGTACAGCCGCCTCAATTATTATTGGGCACGAATTGATGATAACGTTCCAGACGTTTGTCCCGCCTGCCATCAGGGACCACATGACGTGCTGCACCTCTTCAATTGTCCGGCCAAGCTCACTCAGCTGATTCCTAGGTCTCTGCGGACGCATCCAGTTCAAAGGGTGCGTTTCCTCCACCGGGATATCGAAACAGATCCCCAGGGCTTCAAAACAAAATATATTTATGTTACAACAACAGATAAGCACTTACGAGCTCATCATACCTACCTCGTCAACTTTATTTATTTTTTGTCGCTGCAGCTCAATGATGCTTTGTTTGCTACCAAAAATAAAACATCGCCCCAACACTGCAAGAATCGGCAACTGTTCCTCGGTCTGTCTTTACAAGGCATGTTTCGGTAAATGTACATACACATGTGCCCGACTGAGTTTGCTTCCATTTTTAGTAGAATTTGTCTGCGGAAAGTGCATTAAATAAATAAACCAAATTCACATAATGGAGAGCTGGAATACTCGTATAATGAAGCAGAGCGCATAGAGCATCATGTGCATCGCCAACTTCGATGTGGAGGAGGACGGACTCATAAGACGACAGAAAGGACATATTTTGAAAAGGGTTTCCTTTCAATTCGCCACTTTTGTGTGTGCGCGTGTGTGTGGGTGGGTGAGAAGTTCTTTGTCACCGTATCATCGGACAAAGATGGTAATAATTTAAAATGGAAGGATTTCTCTATTATGAACGAAACTTTAAGGAAAAGTAATAAAGCGAACGAAAAGCAAGTAATGTCTGAGTGTATTAAGTATGAAACTAGTGTTAGTTACTACAGGAAATATGAGATATTTTTCGGTTTCTAAGGGAAGCAATAAATCATTGGTTTTATCCTGTATGGGATGGTGAAAACATGCCTTGCATTCGCGGTTGTTCTCAAAGAAGGAAGGTTGCAGTGCAACGGCGATGGAAGGTAACCAAGAAGCGTGCACAGGAGAATGTTTGTATTTTGAATAAATTTCAGAAAAGGAAAACCGTTAATGTGGCGAATAATTTTTCTTTTACATATCCTTAAATATTCGTTGGCCGTGTCACCAACCTGATGGAACCACATATCGACCAGGTGCATAGCCTTAATTTTTGGCCACAAGAAGTCCGTTATCATCTGGCGATAGCGAACACCATTCACGGTAACTGCTTAGCCGACCTAATATTCGAAGTTGTTGTAACAACAATATATTTTATAATGAAGTCCTGTTCGTCCATGGGGGATTCACACTGTAGCTAGATACTGCTGCTGTGACTTCATCAGCGTGAATGTTGCTCAGACCTGCCTGATAGTTTGGATGATCTAAAGACTCTCTCTTGTACCGCTGGACCTCTAGATCATGAACATCGTACCTCATCTGCCTGGCCGGAGGCATCCTATCCACGAGATGGTGGTTAGGATGACTGCTGTGAAAACACCCTAGCCAGCATTGCTTAGACAGCAGAAAATTGTGTCTGCGCACGGTAAGGACCTTCGTCTTCTCTTGTAGATGGTCCTCAGAAGACACCCTGTCGATGTTCTGAGGGCAACATTCTGGCAAGTATTAATTTTCTTCCACTGCGTCATACTCACGTTCGCCGACCACGCCGGCGCAGCAAAGTTCGCTACAGACCGACCCATCGCATTGTAAGAGGTCAACAAGGTTTCTTTGTCGGTTCCCCAAGTACTGCCGGCAAATGACTTGAGGACCTTGTTCCTTTTCTTGCTACTTTTGAGCTACTCTGAGCATGTGCAGAGGATCGAAAAAGGCTATTCAATGTGACCCCAAGAATTTTGGGTAGTTATTAGTCGGGATGTTGACGTTATCGAATTTCACTTTGAGTGACAACCGCACCTCTGCGTTACACGCAGTAAACGGTATGGCTGAGGATTTGGAGGCGGATATTTTCATATTCCTCGCAGTGAAAAAGCGTGCTAAGTCATTGAGGTAATAAAGGGTGGTTTAATTTTAAGGGTCGATGGTGAATGTGAACCACAAAACGTCAAGTTTTTTCTGCATTTCATTTGATATTTCTCAATTTCAGACTTACTCAATTTGAACCATGGAAAGATACACTAGCGAGCAACGCGTTAAAGATATTCAGGCTTATTATGAAAATGAAAATCAATTTTCGAAGAAAATCATCTTCAATGATGAGGCACATTTTCACCTGAGTGGATTCGTCAATAAACAGAATTGCCGCATTTGGGCGAATGATAATCGAAGAGTGATAGTCGAAAAAACAATGCACCCACGAAGAGTGACTGTTTGGTGCCGTTTATGGACTGGCGGCATCAGCGGTCCGGGTTTTTTTTTTAAATTAGGCCGATCAGACAGTTACTGTGAATGGTTTTCGCTATCGTGAGGTGATAACGAACATTTTATGGCCCGAATTGGAAGATATGGATGTGGACGATATGTGGTTTCAACAGGACCGGCTAACGAAACAATGGCTGTTTTGCGCGACAAATTCAATGGCCGTGTTATCTCACGTCGAGGCGATATTAATTGGCCGCCAAGATCATGTTATTTGACACCGTTGGACTTCTTTCTTTGGGGTTATTTGAAAGAAAAGGTGTACGTCGACAAGCCGGGAACTATTCAAGAGCTAAACAATGAGATAATTCAGCACATTAACGGCATAGAACCGCAATTATGCCTCAGCGTCATTGAAAATCTGAATGGAGGTGTACCGCCGAGGTCGCGGCCATACCAATATTCTAAAAAGAAATGACAATAGTTTCCTAAATAATTTGTGTTTTATTCATAATCAACATCGGCCCTTTAAATTAAACCACCCTTTAGTTCATTTTCTTGCATATGTCATCCACATTAGGTCCTGACCCCAGAATTGTGCAATCATCAGCGTATGACACAATTTCAACGCCATCTGGTGGTGCAGGAATTTAAGAGAGGAAGAGGTTAAAGAGATCACTCCACCGTGCGGAACTCCGTGTTCAACTCTACGGTCTATATTTGAAGTAGTACGGCCCGATGAAGCTGCCAGCTCATAAACCGCACTAAACTTTCCCTCTTTGTGGATGCTTCGACATTTTAATGGATTCTCATTTGCCCGGTTTGCTGAAATTTGCGCACAATTCTCCAAATTGTGGACATATTTGGTCGATTATACTGACCAAAAAAGTTACGAAATGCATTTCAATTTGAACGTCAATTTTTTTTTACATTTCTGATTTTGTTTATGTTAGGGGTCAGCAATACTAGATGACCATAAGAACAAAACTAATTGTTGACATTATCAATTGTTGGCACCAAGGAACAAATGGACTGAAGTGCAGTATATCAGGGCGTTATGGAAATTAAAAAAAAATAAAAATTAGCCGTCGTCTGGAGAATGGCTCGAGTATTTCGGAGAAAATAATGAAAATTGGTGCTCGGGCCTAGGTGGCCCTCAGGGCCTAGGTGGCCCTCAGGGCCTTAAAAATTATACCAGCCTCGTTGATAATAGTGTGGATACTCATACAAAAACAAATTGCTCAAGAATGCTTTTAATCGGCTTGGACCTAGTAGCTCACTCAAGACCCACAATAGAGGATCGTGATGTCCTTAGGAACCCAAAAATAGTAGCATGTGTAAAAATATGGATTTATGTAAGGTGCTCCATCTAGAGGTATTTTTTCAAAACAAAAAAAGAATATAAAAATTTTAATCAAGTGTGGAATCTTTATTGGTAATTTGAAAGGACATTTTATGGCATTTATTTTTTGAAAATAATTACCTTCAAATGTTGGCCGCAACTATGCCTCAGGATTTCCATTCTGAGGGTCAATTTTGGATGGCTCGTTCGAGCATTTCGGCCGGTATGGATTCAATGACACGCGTAATGTTGGCTTCCAAAACCAGAATCGTAGCTGGTTTGTCAGCATAGACTTTTGACTTTAGGTAAAGCCAATGAAAAATGTCTAAAGGTGTGATATTACTCGATCTAGGCGGCCAACTCACCTGTCCAAAACGTAAAACTTGCTGCTTTTCGAAATGACCTGTCAATAGATCCATTGTTTGAGCAGGTGTATGGCAAAAGGCACCGTCCTGCTGAAACCAAGTGTTGTCAAGAGTACAGGCTTCAATTTCAGGTAGCAAAATTTCGATATGATGCTGCTAACCATTCACGGTTACGTTCCAACCATCACCATTTTTAAAAAAATATACACCGATGATTCCACCAGCCTATAAACCGCACCAAACTTTGGTTTTCTCTGGGTATATTGGCACCTTGAAACTCTGCTTGTTGCTCTTTAGCTTAAATGCGGCAATTTTGTTGATTGACTTTGCCGTTGAACCAGAAATGGGCCTCATCACTGAACAAAGTTTTGGTCGAAAGCTGGGGACCTTTCCGCTTCTCACCGAACGCTCATTTCCATATTTGAGTTACCAACATTTGAAGAAAATTATTTTCAAAAAATAAATGCCATAATATGTCCTTTCGAATTACCAATAAAAAGTCCACACTTGATCTGAATTTTTATATTTTTTTTGTTAAACAAAAATACCTCTACATGGATCACCCATTGCAAGTATAAAAATGGATTTATACAATAATTGCAAGAGTGCAAAATGGATGTGGGTCGATTCAACTGTAACATTGCGATTCTACTGTAAAAAACAGCTTCTTTTTGATATAAGAGAAAATTTAAAACAAAAAAAATGTTTTCTCAATTTTAGGAATTTTATATAAATTACAGGGATCAATAACAGAAGGCCTTAAACTTCCCTAGATAACGCCTGTTCATAGCTTAAAGCATTTAAGCTCGTCCGAAGTCCAACCACACAGAAGTACGTTTAATGTTCAAGGCCGCAAAGGGCCCATGGACCAGAGCACACATTTTTATGATTTTGCCCGAAATACCCGCCCCCTTTAAAAGGCGTAGCATATTTTGTTCTCATGTCACGCCTCAAAAACTGCACTTTTGCCGAACAATTGTCTACAGAACTCGTAATTGCCACAACAGACGGTTCTGGCAACCGAATATTTACACTTCATTCCATTAGTATGGGGTGGTCATTTAAAATTTTAAATTTAATCGGCTGTAAAAAAAAGTACTGATAAAGTTTTCAAACTTCTGGTTTTATTGGAAAGATTGAACTTTGTCACTTAATAGTGCAACACCTCATAATGTCACGCCTCAAAAACTGCACTTTTGCCGAACAGATGTCTACACAACTCTTACTTGCCACAACAGACGATTTTTTCCCGCGATACCCGCCCTCTTATGGAGGGCGTGGCATACTTTTTTCTCCTGTCACGCCTCATAAACTGCACTATTGCCGAACAATTGTGTACACAACTCTTAATTGCCACAGAAGGCAGCCGAATATTTACAATTTATTCCATTAGTAAAGGGTGCTTCATTTAAAATATTAAATTTAAATCGGCTTAAAAAATTAAGTACTGATAAGTCTCGCCCAATAGACTGAAGATTGTTTGGCAGGGGATGAAGCATTTAACTAAAAAACCTTGTTTTCGGATAGAGCTCATTTTCATATTCATGGCTATGTCAATAAGCAAAATTGCCGCATATTGGGTTCAGAGAACCCGCACGAGACTATTAGGAAGCCAATACGTACACAACGAGTCACTGTTTGGGGTGGATTTTGGACCATTTTTCTTCGAATATGAGCAAGAAGACGACGTTACCCCGTCAACGGTAAGCGTTACCCCGTCATGCTCAGCCAATTTTTGTTTCCAAAAATTCAAGAGAATAACACGGACGACATTTGGTTTCGGGGCCACATGTCACACAGCCAGCGCAACCAACGCTATTTTACGCTCTGTTTTCGAAATATTGAATAATCATTCAAAATTGTTATGTCAATTGGCCGCCTTGGAGCTGTGATTTGAGGCCTTTGGCTTATTTTCTGTGGGGAGCCATAGAGGACAAATGATAAGCAAAGCATCCAGAGACAATTTAAGTGTTGAAACATGAAATTGAAGTTGCCATTGAAGAGATTCGACTCGAAACTATCGAAAATGTTTTGAAAAATTGGGTTGATCGGATGACGTGCTGCCGAGCCAGTTGTGGTAGTCATATCAAAGATATTGTGTTAAAATGGGTGTTTTTTTAGACGTGTGGTTTTAAATCTGGCCAGACTTTTTCGTAGTCTGTCTTACTGCCAGTTTATGTATGCTCAGTTTGGTTTGCCATCTCATAATGAATAGGCTTACTCCGGAATAACGCTTGCAAATCGTGGAAATTTATTACCAAAATCATGGTTCAGTTCGAGCGACGCATTGCGCGCTGGGTCCAATATTCGGTCGACACAATCGCCCAGCAGAGTCGTTAATTCGAGCAACCATGGATCGGCTTTGCCACACGTTTACTATAGTTTATAATGCTCATCCTCATACACGCAGAAAAACAGTATGGTTGTGGTAACAATATTCGAGGAGCATCATACTATTGTTGGTTATATGGTTGTGGCACAACAATATTATGATCATCACAACAATAGTATGGTACCATACCATGATCCCCAAAATTTTTTAGGATAGGAGTGATTTATTTAACAAAAAAACATTTCAGTTATACTAATCCGTAGTTTGTTTTGGAAAAAATTAATTTACATGTAAAAAGTACTGTTATTGCGTAACAATACTTTTTTCCCACCAACCATATTTATATTGTTGCTACAGCCAAGTTTTCATTTTTAAATTTGGCAATAATACTATTGTTACATTTCACCAATATTAATGTTGTCGCAATCATACTATTGTCAAAATGAAACTCAAAAAACAATACTATGGTTGCGACGACCATACTTTTATTGCAGAGAACATACTATTGTTGCCGTGACCATGTAGTAACCATATCTTTTTTCTGCGTGTAGACGCCGTATAGTGAGCACTGAAGGCGGTAATGCTGCTGTGAATCAGAGTATCGAAGAAAACCCGAATGGACTGGAACTCTGCCCATCCAATTTTTGGAAGATTTTGCGGAAGGATTTTGGTTTGTGGGCTTATAAAATCCAACTCGTGCAACAATTGAAACCGACTGACCATTAAACGCGTCGCACCTTCGGTTAATGGGCCCAATACGATCCTGATTTTTACAAGAAATTTTTGTTCAGCGATGAAGCTCACTTTTGGTTCAATGGGTACGTTAAAAACTAAAATTGTAGCATTTGGAGTAATTAAAATCCACAAGCTATTGGTAAGACGCCGTTGCATCCTCAAAAAGTCACTGTTTGATGTGCTCTATGGGCAGAGGGAATCATTGGTCCATATTTCTTTAAAAATGAAGCCGGCCACAAAGTTACAGTCAATGGGGAACGATATAGAGCCATGATTAATCACTTTTTCGTGCCTAAATTGAAGGATGTTGATGTGGGCGGCCTTTGGTTCCAACAAGGCGGTGCTACATGTCATACAGCCAACGAAACAATCAACTTATTGAAGGAAACTCGTGGGCCTGTGGCGTGGCCTCCAAGATCGTGCTATTTAACATCGCTGGACTATTTTTTGTGGGGTTATGTGAAGTTGCATGTCTACGCAGATAAGCTTGTCACGATTGACGCCTTGGAAGAAAATAGTCGGCTAGTTACGGCCCCGAATGCTGCAAAAAGTGGTTAAAAATTGGGCCTCTCGGCTGGAATTTATTTGAGCCAGCCGCTACTTTCCCGAAATCATTTTTAAAACATAATGGCAAACCCTTATGATTATAATAAAGCTAAATTCTTGGCCATAACATTTAATTATAGGCATCTTATTTCTTCTTGAAACCCACACGTCTAATAAAACACCCTTTCGTATTAAATAAAAATTGTCAGCCTTTTCAATTGAACCTGAAATTTGAAAAAAAAAATATTAGTACTTTTTTTACAGCCGATTTGAATTTAAAATGTTAAATCGCCCACCCTGTACAACTGACCATACAACTGACCTGTACAACTGACCTGTAGAAGTGACCTGTACAACTGACCTGTACAACTGACCTGTACAACTGACCTGTACAACTGACCTGTACAACTGACCTGTACAACTGACCTGTACAACTGACTTGTACAACTGACCTGTACAACTGACCTGTACAACTGACCATAATGTGCCATAATATTAGGATAGCTACCATTTTTTGGTAAGTCGAACTTAATTTTTGTAGTCGGAACCGATTGTCAACGGAATATTTTACTGTGCACACCCACTTAACTTAAATGCCCACACCCTGTGTATCCCACTTAACTTAAATGTATTTTAAGAACCTTTTCAAGAAACAACCTACCACAAAGAACGTGACGAACTTAGTATGCGACCTGTTTTCAAGGTAATGGTTGAACAAGCCAAAAAAAATGAGCTTGTTCCAGCAAGTGCTTCAATATTTTAAGTTTTCCTATTTCTTTAAGTGTAAGCAACGAAAAAAAGAGAAGCAGAACAAAACAAAAGCTATTACATTTTATTTTCATGTTACTTCTTTAGAGCCAAAGAGAAAAGGTTAATCTACTTAACCTACAAACAAAATGCAACTACATATGAACGAGTATGAATTGCCTTTTGTTTGCCTTTAGGACATGTTTTTTTTTCGTTCTCTCTCCTCCAAATGGAATTTGTAAAAAAAACAGATAATGTCGATATCTCATATGCAATAACAGTGAAAACTCTGAACAATGGCGGACTAGAATTTTTATCCTCTGTATACCAGTGTGGGGCCGCCGTGGTATGATGGTAGTGTGCACGACTGTCATGTCTGGGATGAACATCTAACAATTTTTCAGAAGCGGAGCTTGCCTCTCGAAAATGCCGACGAGTAAGAATTTGTCTCTAAGAAATTTTTGAATTTTATCTCAAAAAACTGGCATTACGAGGGCAGCTATATATATTTCTAGCCTCATAGTGAAAATGCGAATATTTATCATCAAAAATACTCTTATTGTTTTTCAAAGTATTCTCCAGCATGACTTAGACACTTTTGTATGCACTCAAACTAATTGTCGAAACACTTTTTCCACTCCGATTGAGACACCTCCAAAACATGGTTTTTGAACGCTTCAACAGCATCTTCTGGCGACGAAAATCGTTGACCACGCATTTTTTTCTTGATGTGCGGGTGCCAAGTCAGGGCTGTACGGCGTATGACCTATCAATTCGACGTTTTGGCCGGTCAAACAGGGTCTGGTTTAAATCGATGTGTGAGAGCTCGGATTGTCATGCTGCACAATGATTCGTCTTCTCTTGTTCGTTTTTCGAATTTCTCCGAAGACTTCAGGCAAACAAATTGTGGTGTACCTACCACCTAAAATTGACCCCCTACGTTGCTCAAGCGGAACAGTCGCCACATGACCAGTTTTGCCAAAGAAACAGGCGACCATTTGCTTCGAAGTGCTTCTTCCACGAACAACTTTCGTTGGATTTCGTTCATCTTCCAAGACCCACACGGTCGATTGCTGTTTTGTTTCGGGCTCATATTCATAGATCCATGATTCGTCACCTGTGACGATCTTCTAAACGTCTTTTGAAGCACCACGATTGTATTTTTTCAAAAATTCTTTGCACCAATCGACACGAGCCTTTTTTTGAGCGATTGTCAAATTGTGGGGGATCCAACGAGAAGAAACCTTTTTTACGGCCAGGAGTTCATGTAATATCGAATGTATGCTGGTGGAAGAAATGTTCTAGGAGGCCTCTATCTCACAGTATGTCACATGAAGATCTTGCATTATCAGTTGACGCACTGCATCAATGTTTTCTGGCACTTCGATCGTTTTTGGACGACTTTCGTCTCTGAGCGAGCCTCGGCCACGGTTAAATTCATTAAACCAGTTTTTCACAGTGCTATAGGATGGCGCTTCATCGCCATACAAAGATTTAAGTTCATCGATGCACTATTGTCGTGATAATCCACGTCGAAAGTTGTGAAAAATGATCGCACGAAAATGTTCACAAGTTAATTCTATTTTTTTGCCAAAATGATTTTTCAAGTCACATAAACAACTCAAATGCTAAAAAATGTCAAACATTCCAATGGAGATGCCAGATGGCGCCTGTCAACACTTAGTGCTGCCTAGACCAGAAATATATATAGCAACCCGTATGGGTATTACTGAACAGTTTTTGAAAAAGCCGACTGTGGAGTTTTTTTATATATAACTTTTTATAGTTATTTTAAAGCCTTAGCGTAGGCAGCTATTCCTTGTGTTATACAGGGTGTCCGCCGGTAAGGTATACTACTTTGTTTTGCCGCCATTTTGGTAAACATTTGTGTTGACAGTTCATATTTGGCAGCCATGAAGTAGACACATGGCAAATTTATTATGTAAAAATATTCGATAAACCAACGTGTTTTAATCGTTAAAACATTTTATCAAAATCAATCATCGATTACTGTGACGATGAGAAAGAAGGTGCAATTTTTGGGAGAAACGACGTGCCAACAAAACGCACTCTTTATCGTGTAGTGAATGATTTCGAATAAAGAGGGTCTGTAGCTGATAGGCCCAAGCATGGACCACAACGAACTGCAAGATCGGCTGAAAACATTACGGCTGCTCAAGAAAGTGTTCAAAACAATCCATCAACCTCAATTCGACGCCGTGCTGAATGTAATGAAAAATGTGCTAAAAAGGGCTCGCATTTGTGAGGCCAACAGAGGCGGACATTTATCTGATGTTGTATTCCATACATAATTGCAGACATTAAAAAAAAACATTTATCAATATAAGATCCATTCTCCTTCATTTAATCAAAAATTATAAACAAACAAAGTAATATACCTTCCCGACGGACACCCTGTATTTATTATACGTTCTGGTTTATCAGCTGGTTCCAGCCTGACCTTCTAACAAATACTAAGAGTGATCAAGAGCTATATTCGCTAGTTAGGCCAGTTCGCCAAAGTTTCTAATGCCTAGGTAGGCAAATCTGTATTCTAGAAGACCCTTGCATTAGCAAATGTTCCACTGACTCGCCTTTTTTTGCGTCCTCGCAACTCCTAAACTAGTCTCTGCACGGAATGTCTATACATGCCGCCATTATACCGATTAAGCACAGTTCTGAAGGATCCTGCTTCTAAGACATCGACTTTGTCGATTACATTCATCAGTTTGGGATGTGTATCAAGGATGTCAAACAGATTTTTCCACTTTGCACTTTTCGCTCTTCGAAAGTTTACTTTTTCGTTCCTAGCGGTACGGAAGCCAAAAAAAGCTGTTAATGTTCAAAATCAATTTTATTGGAAAATAAAATATATTAAAAAAAGGACGGAGCCAATTTTGAAGTGCACTACACCGCACTAGCGCTGTATCTTGTGTATAAGAAAGGTCGGACTTAAGACTTTTAATGTAGGTATAAGGGTTGCTATTTATATTTCGGGTCCGGCAATAAAAACACAATAATTAATCATTGGAAATGGTTTAATTGTCTTTCAAAATATTCTCCTTTAAGATCAATACACTTTTGCATGCGCACAAACCAATTTTCGATGCTCTTTTCCAACTCCGATTGAGAGAGCTCTAAAACAAGATTTTTGAATGCTTCAACAGCTGCTTCAGGCGATGAAAAACGTTGACCACGCCCCTTTTTCTTGATGCTAGGGAATAAGCAAAAGTCATTGGGTGCCAAATCAGGGCCGCACGGTAGATGGCCCATCAATTCGACATCTTGAGTGGTCAAATAGCTCATCGTTTCAGCTGATGTGTGAGAGCTCGCATTGTGGTGATGCAAAATGATTCATCTTCTTTTATTATCTTTCCTCATTTCTTCAAACACTGTTGGCAAACGTTCCACTAAAGGCACTGTGGCAACATGGCCGGTTATACCCAAAAAAAAAACGCAATCATTTGCTTCGATGTACTTCTTCCACGAACAACTTTTGTTGGATTTGGCTCGTCTTGAGAGACCCAAACGTTCGATTGCTGTTTTGTTTCGGGTTCATATGCATAGATCCATGATTCGTTACCTGTAACAATGTTATACACTGCCTTTGAGCTACCGCAGTTATATTTTTTCAACATCTAGTTGCACCAATCCATACGAGCCTTCTTTTGAGCATTTATCGAATTATGTGGAATCCAACGAGAACAAATTTTTTTCACGGTCAAATGAACATGCAATATCTTATTGATGCTTGTTATACTAATGCCCAAAGATGCCTTAATCTTACGATATGTTACATGTCGGTCTTGCTTAATCAGTTCACGCACAGCATCGATGGTTTCTGGCAAAGTGACCGAAGTTGGACGTTCTTCACGAAATTCATCCTGGAGCGAACGGCGGCCGAGACTGAACTCTTGGTACCAGCGATTACCAGTGGTTTTTGATGGAGCTTCATCGCCAAAAGTCGAACAAGTTGATTTAATCACTCTTGTCCCAATAACCCACGCCGAAAATCGTAAAAAATTCATCGCACGAAAATGTTCACGGGATAATTCCATTTTTTGACTAAGATGAATTTTTCAAAACACTGTAAACAAAACAATTCGCCCTCAAATGACAAAACATTCTGAGTGAAGTTATGCTAAAAATGTCAATGTTACCAATGGAAGTTCTAGTTTGCATCTGAGAACACTCGTATTGTCAGCACTCGAAATATAAATAGCAACCCTCGTAAAAAGTTCTTCTGCCAAAGTTAATTTAGATTGGGCAACAGCGTTGTTCTGTAGTTCGATAACAAGTTAAGTTATCAATAATTTATTGGGCGTGTCAACCATTTTTTTCAAAAACGCGTTCAAATGCTTCAAGCTGTTGTACATTCAAGCCCGTGACCAGATCGCCACAGCTATGGAACAAATTCTGGCCATTAACATTCATATGTTGTTCAAAAAGGAATGTGTAGACCAAGACACCTGCGACAATGCATTGGCTATGCTCAATGAGATACGTGAAAATTAGCCCGATAAATTTAGCGCCGTGGCCAATTCAAATCCAGAGATAATGACATTTTTACAAACTCTGCAAGGGAGGAGGAATTAAAGCCTTCCACGAAATCGTCAGCCTGATAATCTGCTAGTATTATCTTTTCGCTCAAATTATCAATCGAATCTTCCGAAGAAAAAAGAAGTCTCCTCTTTTTGTGTCTCTTCAGAAGAAACAAAATTGCAAGGTTTACAACAGTAATCAATGGATGACATTTTGAAGTTTTTCGCTGTAGCCTTGTGCAGCGCTGTAGCCTTGTGCAGAAGAAACAAAATTGCAAGGTTTGCAACAGTAATCAATGGATGACATTTTGAAGTTTTTCGCTGTAGCCCCTTGTGCCCACTCTACACTTTTTAAAAGACTGTAACTAATTTTTGTTTTCCCTAGGAGGCAAAACAATGACAAATTTGTATATTTTATGGCATTTCTTTTTTTTGAATATAATTTCCTTTAAATGTTGGCCGCAACTGCACCTCAGGGTTTCCATTCTGAGGGTCCAATTTTGGACCACTCGTTAGAGCATTTCGACCGGTATGGCTTTAATGACACGCGTAATATTGACATCCAAAACCTGAATCGTAGCTAGTTTGTCAGCATAAACTTTGGACTTTACGTAACCCCAAAGAAAAATGTCTAAAGGTGTGATATCACTCGATCTAGGCGGCCAACTCACCTGTTTTCGAAATGACCTCTCAATAGATCCATTGTTTGAGCAGCTGTATGTCGTCAAGATTACGGGCTTCAATTTCAGGTTGCATAAAGATCGATATCATGGCGCGATAGCGAGCACCATATACGGTTACGTTCCGGCCATCATCATTTTTGAAAAAATATGCACCGATGATTCCGCCAGCTTATAAACCGCAACAAACCGTGGTTTTCTCTAGGTATACGAGGGCGGTTCGGAAACTTCTTAGCCTAGCACAAAAAGCGCGGAATAAACAGAAAAAAGTTAAGTGTTTTGGAAACTCCATCTCTGCTATGAACAAATATTAAATTTTGATTCGATCTGGCAACTCCTTCATATAGAAATAGGTGTTCACAAAAGACGCATCCGCGATTTTTTTACAATGGAAAAATTAGAAATGCGTGGTGTCATTAAATATTTACATAAAAAAGGTTTATCGGGACAAGAAATTCATAATGATATGGTGAATGTGTTAGGTGAAGGGCTCCTTCATATGCAACAGTAAAAAATTGGGTTGCTGTATTTAAACGTGGTCGTACAAGCATTGAAGATGAACCACGTAGTGGACGTCCAAAAACAGCAACAACAACAGAAATTGTAGCCAAAGTGCATGATATGGTTTTAAATGATCGACGAATAAAAGTGCGTGAAATAGCTAATATCATGGGCAGATGAAAAACCTTTCTGCAAGATGGGTGCCGCACTTGTTAACAGTCGAACAAAAACGCATAGGAAGGAACATTTCTCAAGCTTGTTCGGATCGTTTTCAGCGAAAAAAAAAGGGTTTAAGCGTCGTTTCATAACTGTTGCTGAGACATGGATCCACCACAATACTCCAGAGACAAAAGAACAATCCAAACAATGGACTGAAGCTGGAGAAAGTGCCCCAAAGAAGGCAAAAACAATTTATTCGGCTGGTAAGGTTATGGCAACGGTTTTTTGGGACTTCAAAGGTATTTTATTGATTGACTATCTGCAAAAGGGTAAAACAATCAATTCAAAATACTATTGCATCCTTTTAGATCAATTAAATGTACAAATTCGAGAAAAACGTCCTGGCTTACAACACAAAAAAATAATTTTTCATCAAGACAACGCACCAGCGCACAAGAGTGTTTTAACAATGGCTAAAATCAACGAATTAAAGTACGAGTTGCTTGACCACCCACCTTATTCTCCTGATTTAGCTCCCAGTGACTTTTACCTGTCCCAAATCTAAAAAAATTCCTTGCTGGCAAGCGTTTTACCTCAAATGAAGATGCAATTACAGTTGTAAACCACTATTTTGAAGACCTTGAGGAAAACTATTTAAATCAAGGGATAGAATTGCTAGATAAGCGTTGAACTAAGTGTATTGAAGTTTCACGAGATTATATTGAAAAATAAAAATATTTTTGAAAATCTAACTATTCTCTTTCATTGATAGGCTAAGAACTTTCCGAACCGCCCTCGTAATGACACATTTTGAACCTCTTATGTTGCTCTTCAGCCCAAATGCGGCAATTTGGTTTTTTGACTTTGCCGTTGAGCCAGAAATTGGCCTGACCACTGAACAAAACTTTGGTTGAAAACAGCGGATCTTCCCGTTTCTAACCGATCGCTCATTTCCATGATACAGTTGCCAACATTTGAAGGAAATTATTTTCAAAAAACAAATGTCATAAAATGTCCTTTCAAATTACCAATAAAGATTCCACACTTGATTTGAATTTTTATATTTTTTTTTGTTCTGAAAAAAACCTCTTGAGGGATCACCCTAAACATTAGAGGACCTGTTATGTGGGTTCCAATCTTTACTGGGACAGTTTAATTTGTGAGGGAGTTATCAAATTTATGTGGAAGGTTCCTCTTATTCCATTGCCGAGTTTATGCTCTCCATAAAATGTCATTTTTAAATCCAAAGGTTGCGAAATTAAAAATGGCTACTATAGTAACGCGTACTCAATGCAATGCTTACTAAAGTCTGCCTTAGAGTGTTTACCATTAAGAGGTTCCACTGTATCTGGATGCATTCAAACAACTATCGAAGTTAATTTAGGCATATGCATTTCAGGTACGATACGTTTAATGTAAATCGTTAATGTTCGAACATAATATTTTTTATTTTATCTCACCGTCGTCTGTCGGTCGGTCGTTCGGTTTGTTTTGTCCATGTACACGACCTCATGGACCCCTCAACGGAAATTATACACATTTATTGTGTTAAAGTATAGAATACATTGTAGTCGATGAATGGCCGGACAAGTTCTGTAGTAACCCAAAAAAAGGTCCAAAGTACAAAGAATACAGAAGTTTTGGTGTGTTGTTGTTTTGTGCTGTTCTGTTTAGTTTTGTTTTGTTTTTGCGGTTATACTCGCTCGTCTTTCCAATAAACATCGCATATTGGAGTTTTCGGTAATTGTAGGCTTCCTACTCTTATTACAGTCAGGAAATGATAAATGATTCCGACTACACAAAAACGAAAACCCACCAACTAACCGCAGCAGGCCGAGACCCAACCAGTGAGCGAGACCGGGCACAGGGAACCTCCCAACTACTGCATGAGATGCTGCTGGACGGACGTAGTGTTCGAATGTAAACATTAGTTGTGTGATTCGAAAGTGTAGTTAACTGCAATTTCAATGCATAATTCATAAGGAATGAGGTTTATTTGTTACCGATAGAGGCTTTTTGTTTGCTGTTTGAATTGCACATTTACGATTTCGATTGCACCCCAGAGTATTTAGAATAATTATGTGTGCAAGTAAACTAAATGGGGATGTTAGCCGAAAGTGGGGGTTTTCTACACTCTACACTTAACGCTGAAATTGTATGTAGTACAATTATTACGAGTACCATCAAGTAGAGTAAAATAAGTTCGACCTTTTACATGGTACAGTCTGCAGTAGGATTAAACTTTATCAACATTGGATTAACCTACGTAATACCCGTGTATTCAAAATATTAACAAAATTCATTGAAATGAAAAACCTCGAAAAAAGTATAATGTCGAATGAGACGTAACTTACAACAATTTGGTATTCGAGCATAGAAGACTAGCCGTAACCCGGTTCATTTGGCTACCCTGATTTGTAAAAGTCAAATATCGATTAGTCGACTAATCGACTTTTTGTTTCAAAAATTGAAAAAGTCGTAATCCATTTTTAAGTCTGATTTAAATTGAATAATCGACTTTTTCGGTCGACTTTTTGCTACCGACTAAACAAATATTTTTACCCTGCACCGCACTGTGGAATCCACCGTGTTATCCAATAACAAGTCTCAGAATCACTAGTTGATTCGATTAAACGAAGTCTGTCTGTTCTGTTGCCCCTTCTTCTGCTTTAGATATAATAAAGCTTGGTGTAATCAAACTACAGATCGCAATAGTTGTTCATGAAATTTGGCAAAAGTAGTTTTTTTCAAACCAAGGACGAAAGCTTTGGAATTTAGAGAAATTCCGTTCCGATTTAGATAGGTCTCCCACACATGTATTTAGTCGGTTCTATGTTTTAAGCTTTAGAAGCCACACAATACATCAAATCCTGATAAAGTTTTGCACACACGCAGAGAAAAAACATGGTTACTACATGGTCACGGCAATAATAATATGTTCTCCGCAATAAAAGTATGTTTGTCACAACCATAGCATTGTTAACTAAATTTATTTTTGACAATGGTATAATTGCTGCAATATTAATATTGTTGAAATGCAACAATAGTATTATTGCCAAATTTAGAAATGAAAATATGGTTATAGCAACAATATACATATGGTTAGTGCGACAAAAGTATTGTGTTTTGCGTTTTATGTTAACAATAGTATGATTACGGTAATCATACTGTATAATTGCAATTTTTAGTCATTTAAATATGCTTTTAAAAACAAATGTTACTGGTACGGATCTAATGCAATAATAGTACTTTTTATCGAAATTAATTTTTTTTTAACATTTGGCATTATTTAACTGAAATATTTTTAATAAAAACGCTTACGTTAATTTTAACTTATTTTTTCTACTGTAAAATAAATCACTTGTATTATTTTGAATTTAATGTACATTTTTGAATAATTTTCATAATTCAAATCTATTGTTGACAACTTAAACCAATTCTAATAAATAATATTGGGGATCAAATCTATTGTCGACAACTTAAACAAATTCTAAAAAGTAATATTGGAGATCATAGTATAATTGTGTGTGATCATACTATGGTTGTAGGGATCATAACATGGTTGCGTGTGAATCATACTATGGTTGTGAGGATCATGCTATGGTTGTATATGAAACATACTATGGTCGTGAGGATCATACTATGGTTGCGAAGATCATAGTATGGTTGAGTGTGAATCATACTATTGTTGTGAGGATCATAATATGGTTGCATTTGAATCATACTATTATTGTGAGGATCATAATATTGTTGTACCACAACCATATACCCAACAATAGTATTATCCTCTTCGAATATTGTCACCACAACCATACTTTTTTTCTGCGTGCAAGTTATATTTCGGAACAAGGATTTGCTTCATTTAAATTGAAGGAAATCGGTCAGATTTAGATATAGCTTCCACACTTCCACAAATAAAGCTTTAACCGATTTTATGTTCTTAGCTCTAGAAGTCACATAATACATTAAATCTTAATGAAATTTGGCACAGTTCATAACAATTCAATAATTACCATCTCAGATAAACATGGGATATATCGGTTCACGTTTTGAAATAGACCCAGTACAAAGCTTCCTCCCAATTTAACATGCAACCGCTCTAGAACACCTTTTTTTTCAATTGAACCATTTGGAAACTGTTCCATTTGATCCATTTTTAGGCAGTTAAGGCCCTAAACCATACAAATGGTTTTGGCGCCCGAAATACGGCATCCAGTCGGACATATGTGAGAGTGGGTAGCAAAGGAGTATGAAATTTTGCCACAAGGTCAAAAATGAGCTTAGTTTTGAAATTTGGCTTAATTTGGTAGCCGAATATTTGGTCCATTTAAATATGGCCAAATACGTAAAATATGCAAAATAGTACTGAAAATTTTTCACTATTCCAACTGTGAGATTGTTTTTTAAATCTAGGTAAATTAAGAATCTGCCCACGGGTTTCATAGAACTGTTTCATTTGGCTTTTCTGCACATTTATAATTTATAGTCGCTACGCCCAATTTTATCATTTTATAATTCTACATGATTTTCTTTACACACCCCGTGTGTCTGTTAAAAACACGATAGCGATCCCGAAAATTTGCAAATGGGCAAAATCGGATTAGGGAGAAAAAAGTTTTCCTTCAAGGGACTGAAGGTACATCGCTTCAATCTATTTTTTTAATAATACAGGGTGTCCGTCGGGAAGGTATACTACTCTGTTCATTTATAATTTTTGATTAAATGAAAGAGAATGGATCTTATATTGATAAAAGTTTTTTTTTATTATCGGCTATTATGTATGGAATACATTATAAGATAAATTTCCGTCCATGTTAGCCTTACAAATACGAGCCCTTTTCAGCACATTTTTCACGACATTCAGCACGGCGTCGAATTGAGGTTGATGGATTGTTTTGAACACTTTCTTGAGCAGCAGTTATGTGTGCAACCGATCTTGCAGTACGTCGGGGTCGATGCTTGGGCCTGTTAGATACAGACCCTCTTTCTTCGAAATCATTCACTACACGATAAATACGAGGGCGACCGCAAAAGTAACTGGCCTAACATAAAAAGAACCGTTTTTTTGGAATTATTATTATTTATTTTTCAACATAATCTCTTTCCAACTCAATACACTTCATCAAACGTTTTTCAAGTTTTTTAATTTCATCCGAAAAATAAGATTTTTTAAGACCCTCAAAATATGCCTCAGTTTCAGCAATAACCTCGCTATTGGACGAACATTTTTTGCACCGAGAATTTTTTTTAAATTTGGAAACAAAAATCAGAAGGAGCTAAATCTGGACCATATGGTGGATGCGGAGCAATTTAAAATCGTAATTCGACCAGTTTTTGTTGAGTTAAAAATGCAGTGTGCGAAGGAGCATTATCTTGATGAAAAAGAACTTTTTTTTCTAAATGCGGTCGTTTTATCTTGATTTCTTCACTCAACCGATCTAATAATGCACAATAATATTCACTATTTATATTTGTTCCTTTCTCAAGATAACCAATAAATATTATACCCCTTACATCCCAAAATACTGTGGCCATTACTTTTCCTGCTGACTTAACAGTTTTCGCCTTCTTGGGACCACTTTTACCAGCTTCTATCCATTGTTTTGACTGTTCTTTGCATTCTGGGATGTAGTGATGGATCCATGTTTCATCAACAGTTATGAATCGGCGCAACTCTATTGGATTACGCTGATAAATCGCTAGAAGCTCCTCGGATTTTTTGGGGCAAAGTCAACAAACGCGGCACCCATCTTGCGGATAGCTTTTTCATGTGGAGTTCATCATGTAAAATACTCCAAACTTGTTTTTCGTGTATTTTAACAATATCAGCAAGTTCTCTGAGCTTTATTCGTCTATCTTTAGTCACTTCATTAAATATTTTTCCAATGTTTTCAATAGTAGTAGCAGTTTTCGGTCTTCCAGAGCGTTGTTCATATTCCGTACTTGAACGACCCATTTTAAATTGTTGAATCCAGGATTTCACGGTGGAGTATGATGGTGCATATCACCATGAACAGAATCCAATTCATCTTTGATTAATTGTGGCGTATAACCTTTCATATAAAAGTGTTTAATTACCGCACGAAACTCTTTATTTTCCATTTTTCAAAAATTATAAAACTTGTTTACTTCAATCACCTGTAAATATTTTGGAAATTTTGACATATGGCTTATAAAATATTGCTCTTAAAAAACAAAAAAAAAAATTGCTAGTAAAACAGAAAATGTGCCAGGCCAGTTAGTTTTGCGGTCGCCCTCGTAGTGCGTTTTGTTGGCACGTTGTTTCTCCCAAAAATTTCAAGTAAATTTTTTATTGTCACAGTAATCAACGATTGATTTTGATAAAATGTTTTAACGGTTAAAACACGTTGGTTTATCGAATATTTTTTCATAATAAATTTGCCACGACTCTACTTCACGACTGCCAAAAATGAACTGACAAGACTAATGTTTACCAAAATGGCGGCAAAACAAAGTAGTATACCTTCCCGGCGGATACCCTGTACATTATATATTTTGCAATACTTTTACTTTAACGCAAGCCGATCGATCCGTTACAATGGACGGTACATCATTTTTAAAAAGGGGAATGCTAACTCGTTCATTTGTTAAATAAGTATATTACCTTTAACATATTAATGTAACATAGTTTGAACAGGGATTAACCAGCTCAAGACCTCTTCCATCTATAAGTATTTTTAATAGGAAGACAAGTTTATAACAAAATGGCAAAGTGACATTGATTTTCGTGGCTGCACACTGCATTTATCATAATTTCGGGTCCGTGACAACCCTCTTTAGAAAGCTTTGCTGCAATTGTTGAAGGTAAAACCGAACTCTATAAGGCCAGGCTCTCCTCAAACGAATGAGAACTACTGCAGTAAACCTTACTTTTAAAGTTTTCTTTACACAATTGCCCACGGGCATAGCACCGCCCTTTAGAGATATTAAAAATCGAAGTTGCCTATCGTCTAGTCCATATACCATCGGTAATATACTCGTACTGTGAAGATTTTAAGAAGATCGTTTAGTATTCTAGGCTATAGACAACAGTTAAACAGACAAACATAAATTCAATTTTAAATACAGGGCGATTCATTCACGATTAGACACATTTCACCAGCGTATTCCTTGGCTTCATCTACGACTATGCCCGAAAATGCAAGAGGGCGAAATGGCAGCAGTTTGAAAATTTTCGGATTGGTGGTCGGAGGGTACTAAGTAATACGCTGCTAAAATTTGGCCAGTCGTGAATGAATCACCCTGTATAAGGGTTAGTTTGAAATTCTGTTTGAATTCGGTTGTCATGAACACGAACATCTTTACAATGGAATGTTGGTAATTGCAGCAGAAAGAATTGTTAATCAAACGAAATTTTA
This sequence comes from Hydrotaea diabolus, assembly GCA_963513945.1. Taxonomy (NCBI): domain Eukaryota; kingdom Metazoa; phylum Arthropoda; class Insecta; order Diptera; family Muscidae; genus Hydrotaea; species Hydrotaea diabolus. The sequence goes on from OY740716.1 coordinate 149,194,975, forward strand.
GAAGTTCTGACAGATTTTCCAATGATTTTTCACCGTGTGTGCGCAGTATCGCCACTTTGAAATTTAACGCACTTGTTTCGGTGCCTTTATTTCTCAAGACAGTGCGCATTTTCGGTTTTTGCGCTTTCCTACAAAGCGGGTATTTTGCAGCGCTTTAAGTTTCGTTTCTTAGTGTTTTCGGCGCACTTAGAACTCAGGTTAGTTGCCACCGAATGCTTGAGGTTGTAGGAACTATAAGGTTTCGATCAGTACAACCGAATGCTGGTTGGTGCACTGCAATTGTCAGTAAATGGAACAGCAAGTATCGGTAGAAGTGACAAAGTATCGGAACTCATAATTGTTTTTTCTGGATATAAATAACCGAACATTGCACATGTAGATGATTTTTTTACATGATTGATTTTTCTCATACAAAGAGGATATTTATACCTTTTATGCGACACCTTATTTGTTTATTTCTGAGGCCGCGTTCCCAATACATTTGACCTCGAACTCAAGTATCTTTTCTGAAATATGGTCGTCTAGGCCGAATTTGAGATGCTCTTTGATTCGAACCAAGCCCTACCGGAACACAAATCAAGTGTCATCTGGCGGACAAAGACAGGGAAAATATATGTGTTCCCAATATATTTGACCACGAACTCAAGTATCTTTTCTGAAATATGGTCGTCTAGGCCGAATTTGAGATGCTCTTTGATTCGAACCAAGCCCCACCGGAACACAAATCAGGTGTCATCTGGCGGACAAAGACGGGAAAAATATACGAGCAAAGTTTCATCAAAATCGAAGAGATCTTTTTTTAAAAAGTGCAGTTATCAATTTATCACTTATTAATTGTGTCGTAAATCCATTACTCTAAATTTTGACAATACATGAACCTGTACCATAGTCCTGAAATAAATATATATTGTCTAACAGAGCTGAATATATTGGCGACTGCTTTCGTGATCGCATCGCTTTTGCCTTATTTTGGTCATTTTAGCGCGGTTTTACCAATTTTTGGGGAAAAAAATTACAATGTTCAGAGCTCAAATCTTTGCAAGGTAATGTTTTATTTTTTAGAATTCAATTTCTCCTAAATAGTTTCTCTTACTTTCAAACATTCTGAGCAAGAAGTACTTACCTCAAATAAAATCGGCATCTATAAGCATTTCGCAGAGTATCGACTTGTAAGCATCTTACTGCTTACTACTTCTGATTATAGTTTAACCGCAACGGTCTTCGGTAATGAGAATTTTTTGCTGGAATTAAACAATAAAAATATATATTGAATTATATCGCTGCGCTGCAAAACAACATCGGGTGGTGTAACCCAATATTTTACTTAAATTACACATTTACTGTTTATAAGAGACTATGCAGTTTTTACTGTTTATAAGAGTTTATGTTTGAGACTTGTTTCTAAGTTTAAGAAGAAACTATGGAGTTTATCTAGTCTTTGCAAACACTATATACGAGGGCGGTTCGGAAACTTCTTATCCTAGCACAAAAAGCGCGGTATAAACAGAAAAAAGTTAAGTGTTTTGGAAACTTCCATCTCTGCTTTGAACGCACGTTAAATTTTGTTTAGATCTGGCAACTCCTTCATATAGAAACAGGTGTTCACAAAAGACGCATCTGCGATTTTTTTACAATGGAAAAATTAGAAATGCGTGGTGTCATTAAATATTTACATAAAAAATGTTTATCGGGACAAGAAATTCATAATGATATGGTGAATGTGTTAGCTGAAAGTGCTCCTTCATATGCAACAGTAAAAAATTGGGTTGCTGAATTTAAACGTGGTCGTACAAGCATTGAAGATGAACCACGTAGTGGACGTCCAAAAACAGCGACAACAACAGAAGTTGTAGCCAAAGTGAATGATATGGTATTAAATGATCGACGAACAAAAGTGCGTGAAATAGCTAATATCATGGGCATCTCAAATGATCGAGTCCATTTAATTTTGCATGAAGAACTACAGATGAAAAAGCTTTCTGCAAGATGGGTGCCGCACTTGTTAACAGTCGACCAAAAACGCATAAGAATGAACATTTCTCAAGCTTGTTTGGATGGTTTTCAGCGAAATAAAAGGGATTTTAAGCGTCGTTTCATAACTGTTGATGAGACATGGATCCACCACTATACTCCAGAGACAAAATAACAATCCAAACAATGGACTGAAGCTGGAGCAAGTGCCCCAAAGAAGGCAAAAACAATTCAATCGGCTGGTAAGGTTATGGCAACGGTTTTTTGGGACTTCAAAGGTGTTTTATTGATTGACTATCTGCAAAAGGGTAAAACAATAAATTCAGAGTACTATTGCAACCTTTTAGATCAATTAAATGTACAAATTCGAAAAAAAAGCCCTGGCTTACAACACAAAAAAATAATTTTTCATCAAGACAACGCACCAGCGCACAAGAGTGTTTTAACAATGGCTAAAATCAACGAATTAAAGTACGAGTTGCTTGACCACCCACCTTATTCTCCTGATTAAGCTCCCAGTGACTTTTACCTGTTCCCAAATCTAAAAAAATTCCTTGCTGGCAAGCGTTTTACCTCAAATGAAGATGCAATTACAGTTGTAAACCACTATTTTGAAGACCTTGAGGAAAAATATTTTAATCAAGGGATAGAATTGCTAGATAAGCGTTGGACTAAGTGTATTGAAGTTTCAGGAGATTATATTGAAAAATAAAAATATTTTTGAAAAACTAACTATTCTCTTTCATTGATAGGCTAAGAACTTTCCGCCCTCGTATGTTTTCTGCTTTGTACGGTATAAACAGAGTCTAGTCAAATATCCATAAACATTACTTCGTATATTTGATTAACCTTTTGCCCCTCCTTAAGCCCTCTTCAAACTCATAGAGAAATCTCTTCTAGGTCCAATAGAACCCACAAAAATAATTGAGAGCGGTAAACAACCAAGTACCACTTTCCTATTCATCATTTCATATTAAAAATCGTTCATTCCTTTTACATAATACTTTCTCTATTGCTTTTACCTAATGAAAACGCTTAACAGTTGTTATCTCAACAGGCGGGCTTCCCATTCAACCTAAAATCATACTTTCTCTTGGCTTCTCTACCTCATCTACGAGTATCCAACCATAAACGACAAAATGCACTGCATATGGGTGCCATCCCTGTGGAGTTAGGGTATAAGTATGTCGGCTCAGGTGAACCATTGCACTCCTCCCCGAAATATGTCAAATCTGTTAATTTCACGTTTATTTATGAAAATTAATATTTGTTTTTGCGGTTTTCAATTTCAATCTGCGAACGCATTGTTATGGTCCCTTGTCTGAAGTGTCATGAAACCTAACACCGCCTCTGCATTAAAATCATATTATTTTAAATACACATACATATGCACATAAGCGGCTATGTGTGCGACTATGTAAGTACGCACAGTGGTAGGAAAATGTCGTTCTTAGATTACAGTGAACCTACAACAGCACTAAACAATTACGAAGGCGAGTATTGGGGGTAAACTGAAGCTCCGGTGGAAAGTCCAGAAAAGTCACAGGCATTTTAGTATGACAAACTAGATTTTACGTTTGAAAGACTTTAAAACGCCTATTCAGGCTGTACCAAAATACGGTTAAGTAAGGATAAATATTTAGCCGGATCCAGAAGCACTAGGAGCCTTAAAAAGCTTATCGATTCACCTGTACATATGGCACCACGTACCACCGAAAATTTCACAAGAATCCGCACATATCATAATTTTTGAAATTTGGTTAACTTTAGAACCCGAACTATTAAGATTCTCTCTTCATATGGTCAGCCAAAAGAAAAACAACTAAGTTATCTCGCGAATACATATTACGAGGGTTGCTATTTATATTTCGGGTCCGGCAATAAAAGCACAATAATTTATCAGTGGTAATGATTTTATTGTTTTTCAAAATATTCTCCTTTAAGATCAATACACTTTTGCATGCGCACAATTCAATTTTCGAAGCACTTTTTCCACTCCGATTAAGACAACTCCAAAACATGAATTCTGAACGCTTTAACAGCTGCTTCGGGCGATGAAAAACGTTGACCACACATTTCTTTCTTGATGCTAGGGAAAAAGAAGAAGTCATTGGGGCCCACATCAGAGCTGTACGGTGGATGGCCCATCAATTCGACATCTTGAGTGGTCAAATAGCTCATTGGTTCAGCTGATGTGTGAGAGCTCGCATTGTCGTGATGCAAAATGATCCGTCTTCTCTTATTATTTTTCCTCTTTTCTTCGAATACTGTTGGCAAGCAGATGGTTGTATAGCACTCAGAATTCACCGTCCTATCCCAATAAGCACATCGGATCCGAATCTGATCCGAATCGGATCCGACTTCTCTGATTTGGTTTCGAGAACGGGTCCGATTTCGGTCCGAGGTCGGACACGAGAACGGGAGCAATTCCCTCTTCGATATCGGACCGAGAATTGAGTCCGATTTCGAAATGATATCGGACCCGAACTCAAAACGATGTCGGATCCAACATCGAAGTGAGTTCGGATCCGATTTAGATATGAGTTCGGACCCGAACTCAAAACGATGTCGGATCCGAAAACGAAATGAATTCTGATCCGTGGCAACGGATTGCAGAACTTTCGGATCGTTAAATAACTTCAGTGCTTTTAAATTAGAAAACTATTTGCAAGAGCTCAAAGGCAAATTGAAGAAAAAAACTAAATTTGCGAGTCAAATATATAAAAGAATTGTGGAGGAAAGCAATTTCAAAAAATGTCTCAGTAAAGATACTACAAACATTGTTCTTGGTGATTTTGAAGATGGTTCTTATACATACATTAAAATAACAATAAATAAACAAACAGCAAAATATTTTTCATTGAAGCACCCAAATAACTATTATTACCATAATGATAAAATATTTAAAATAAAATATATCAAACGAGTTGATCAGGACTATATTGTGCATGGCTATCCATTGAAATCAGTCGAAGACATTTCTTCTTCAATTACCATTAATATAAACTGTATATTCAAGACTAATAATATTGAGTTTGAAGATTTGCCCAATGAGCACAACATATTACATATAAAAAAGGTTTTCAAAATTAAATTGACAAACGAATTGTATTTTGTACCACTTATACACTAATATGATGTCTGTTACATATGAGTCATATACTTATTAATATATTAAATTTTAATGTCATATTACTTTTCATCTAATTGTTGCTTATTTCACCACATATATACTAAGTAATAAATTCAAAATAATAAATAAATTCATTAATAAATATAAAAATAAAACTCCAAATTTTTACTGCAAACCTGAATCGAAAGCGGAGTCCGACATCTCGGACTCAAATCGGATCCGAATCGGAACAGAGAAAGCGGAGTCTGTCATATCGGACTCAAATCGGATCCGAATCGGAACAGAGAAAGCGGAGTCCGTCATCTCGGACTCAAATCGGATCCGAATCGGAACAGAGAAAGCGGAGTCCGTCATATCGGACTCAAATCGGATCCGAATCGGAACAGAGAAAGCGGAGTCTGTCATATCGGTCTCAAATCGGATCCGAATCGGAACAGAGAAAGCGGAGTCCGACATCTCGGACTCAAATCGGATCCGAATCGGAACAGAGAAAGCGGAGTCCGTCATATCGGACTCAAATCGGATCCGAATCGGAACAGAGAAAGCGGAGTCCGTCATATCGGACTCAAATCGGATCCGAATCGGATCCGAGTCCGACTTTGTGCTTATTGGGATGTTCCACTAAAGGCATTGTGGCTACATGGCAGGTTATACCGAAAAACCCCAATCATTTGCTTCGATGTTCTTCTATCACGAACAACTTTTGTTGAATTTTGCTCGTCTTGAAAGACACATGCGGTCGATTGCTGTTTTGTTTCGGATTCATATGCATAGATCCAGGATTCGTCACCTGTGACAATGTTATACACTGCCTTTGAGCTTCCGCAGTTATACTTTTTCAACATCTCTTTGCACTAATCCATACGAGCCTTTTTTGAGCTTTTACCAAATTATGTGGGATCCAACGAGAACAAATTTTTTCCAAGGCCAAATCTACATGCAATATCTTATTGATGCTTATCATACTAATGCCTAGGAATGCCTAAATCTCATGGTATGTCACATGTCGGTCTTGCTTAATCAGTTCACGCACAGCATATCGATGGTTTCTGGCAAAGTGACCGAAGTTGGACGTCCTTCACGAAATTCATCCTGGAGCGAACGGCGTCCGAAACTGAACTCTTGGTACCAGCGATTAACAGTGGTTTTTAATGGCGCTTCATCGCCGAAAGTCGAAACAAGTTGATTTAAGCACTCTTGCCTCGATAACCCACGCCGATAATCGTAGAAAATCATCGCACGAAAATGTTCACGGGATAATTCCATTTTTTGACTGAGATGAATTTTTCAACACACGAAATTTTCACGGGATAATTGCATTTTTTGACTGAGATGAATTTTTCAACACACTGTAAACAAAAGAATTCGCCCTCAAATGACAAAACGTTCTGAATGATGTTATGCTAGGATGTCAAAGTTTCCCATGGAAGTTTCAGTTTGCATTTGGGAACATTTGGGAAGTTTTGTCGGGACCCGAAATATAAATAGCAACACTCGTACCATTATTTTTAAAATTTGGTTAAATTAAAAGCCGTATCCAATGGCCATTGAGATTGTCTTTTCACATTTAATTTATCGCATACAAAATTAGAATGATTAAACCAAATTTCGGTCTCGGACCGGACTCATGGTCCGAAAATGAAAACAAATACCTTCACAAGTGCTCGTATTTACACAAATACTCTCTTATATACACACAGAGAAAGAAAACTACAAATATTCGGCTAGATAAACTTACATTCTGTTTGCAATTGCAAACATTCCATGGTTTAAATGGCTACACGGTTGGATTTATCAGGATGATAGCTACAATAATACTACGATTTTTAAAGCCAATAAGTCGGTTTTACCAACTGAATTCTAAAACTATGGGTTGCCAAGACTGGTTGTTATGACAGCCAACCAACTATGAAGTACATGTTACTTTGCTACCAATAATTGATCGTGACACAAATAAATTCTTTGTAATTACAGATTTTTTGTGACAACCGATATTTTTGCCAACCGAATGTTGGTGGATGCACTTACTATTCTTGTATTCCATCGCTACAACTGAAGGTAGATTGGGTACAAGACAATTTTCAGAAGTGAAAATTGGCAGCTGAAGACACAAAGTATCGGTAAACCTAACTAATTAGGGTGAGTATTGGAACTGAATTAATACACTTATTGGTTGTTGTTTTAGATTATTGGATACAAGAACTCTTTGAGTTCGGATGCCATTACCACATGCAGTTGTTAACTGGACCAACTAATGGTAAAATTGTATGTATTCTGTTATTATTAAACAAATTCATAAAAATACAATTTTACTTTAAAGTGCAAACCAAAATATAAACCAAAGGTAAATCTGATTATTGAACAAGTCCTATGATAAATTATTTAAGTGAAACAAAGTGCAATTTTTAACCTACACACAGAGAAAAAATCAGTTGGAAATCGGTCCAACTGATTTCCAATTCGATTGAATAAACCGGTTCAACTGATTTCCAATTCGATTGGATTAACCGACTTTCTGCTGCAATAACCAACATTACATAGTATCAATGAAGACATGGTTCGAGATATCGTATCATGGTTGCTACAACCAAGGTATTCACAGCCAATAATACTATTATACAAACCGAATTCAGTTTAACTATAGGTTGCGAAAACTGGCGGTTATGACCACCAACCAATTGTAATGTTAATGTTACTCTGGTACCAATAATTGGTGCTGACAACAGATAAGTTGTTTATAGTGACCAAACCCGGTTTAGTTGGCTGTTGTAACATAATATAGGTTATTCCAACCGTATAATATTTTATCGGTTCTAGTCACAACGAAATCTTTGTTTATGGCGAAAACATATTTCGAAATCCCCAAAAAAAATTATTAAAACAAAACAAACATGGTCGGACAGTTTAAGTTACGTGGTTTAGACGGCTAATGCTTCTAACCGATACCGCCATAGAAATAAACGAACTAAAAATTAGAAAAATATTTTCCAGAATATAAAAACAGGCTAAACTGTTGTTAAGCGACATTATTCTGCCTTGATTAGAATTTTCGTATCCAAAAAGAATTTACTTATTCGAAATGTCCGCCTTTTGCCTTTACACACGCCTTAAGTCGCTCTGGCCAATCGTCAATAGCTGCGGGAATCTCGTCCATTGGAAAATTGGCCACAGCTCGAACCAAAGCAGTCTTAAGAGATCCAATGTTGGGGTATCTTTTGTGACAAACATTGTCCGCTAAAACCGTCCACAATTTGTAATCTAAAGGGTTCAAATCTGGACCACCTGAGGGCCATTCTTCAGAGGAAATGAATGCTGGCTAATTGTTTCGAAGCCAGGCCTGGGACGTTTTAGTCTTATGTGCCGACGCAGAATCCTGCTGGAAAGTCCATGGCTGGTTTTGGAACAGGTAATTTATATGAGGCTTCACAACAGCTTCTAAATCGGTTTCTTGGTACACTTTGGCCGATGTTTTAATTTAACCCCATCGTAAGGGATACCCCACCAAACCATGACTGAAGCTGGGTGATGACCCTTTTCCACCCTTGGGTTCAGTTCAGATGCTTCCATTGATGCCCGCGCATACACTCTATCATTTGCTTGTTAAATTTTTCCTGAACAGTAGAAATTTTTTCATCGGTGAACAAAATTTTTCTGTGCAAGTTATCAGAGTGCTTCACCAAGAGACGTTTGCATTTTTCAATCCCATTTGTTTTTAAAGCTGCAGTCAATAAATGTCCGGTACGTCGTTTGAAAGCCCCAAGTCACAAGTCTTTTTTAATGATTCGACTCTTGGACTTTTGCGTGAATATCATCTCTCACGGGCCATGATTTTCTGTTTTCGGTGCGGATTTCTGTGAATTCTTGATTTAACGGCTTTACTGACATGCGGTGTTCGAACAGAGCATGGGCGGCCCGACCGGTGGCGGTCTTTTACATCTCCAGTCTCCTCAAACAGTTGTATGCATCGTTAGACGAACATGCGGCTAATCTCTAGTGGTCGGAGCGGTTTGAAAATATCGTTTTTTTTCCATTTCACACTTGAAACGCGCTATTACAGCGATACGGTTCTCATTATCTGACCACTCCATGATGAATGGTGAAACAAATTTAAAATCCCGTCACAGACTAATGCTATTGAGGTTAGCTTTCAAAACCCATATGACATTAACGGGGTATGTTCAGTTCTACTATTGAAATGGTTGTGTTCAGTGTTGTAACAGTATTTATATACCTACTAAGTAAACAATTATTTAAAGCTATTTTTTTAAAGTAAAATAATTTGACTATTGCCGACTTTAAGCCAATCGATTAACTAAATTGTTTTCCGGTTAAAGTCATCCCTCCATCATTTCTACTTTTTCCTTGTCGTGACCTTCCCTATGAGTGCTTCAAAATGTTCCTGACTAAAATTCTAATAATTTGTTTAATTCAAAGCTTCTCTTCTAAAGTTTTGAATATTTCATATGTTGCACCGATACTACAGGTTCAAAAACTAAAAATTACAGAGCACCAACATTCAATTGTACTAAAGAAATACTCGAGGTGCGTGTAACCTCAATCATTCGGTTGGCAAAAAAAAAATCGGTTATGGCAACGAATCTGTTCTCTGTGTGTAAGAATATGCCCCCATGTCCCCTTGTAAAATTTCATTATTTGGAACAGTTAAAAGAAACTAGAGAAATGTTGGACAACGTTTATTGAGCTAAAAGCTAAGTGATTTCTTCCAAAGGCCTGTATAACCGGTTCCTGCCTATAGTAGGTATAATAGATTTACCTTAAAGTTTGACCCTTTAATGCTTGTCAGCTCATGTTACAGCTGGTGCCTAAATCACGCATTTTGAAGCTACTGTGCGATAATGTTCCTAATATTACCGTAAAATTACACCACAGAAGGCCACCACTACTATAGCTGCCGTCGGTGCTACAGCTAATGGTGGTGTTGGTCATGTATTAGCCCTTGTTGTCGCACAAAACCATTGATGTGGTGTGGTTTTGTAGGTGACGTCGTCGTGTTGTGCCTTTTTATTCGTTCCGGTGGTCAAGCGGTGACAAAACACAAAACCGCATTTATTTAATGTTTAAACACCGATACTCATGTCAGCTCTCACTTTGCAGCGTTCGATATCAAACTGCAAACCTGTATTAAATTACTCATCATTGCCTGGGTAAAGTGTTGTACTATGTCGACATACACAGGTACTCGTATGTGAGCAGACAGGAGTTCCATTATACAAAAGCCGGAAGTAAATTAAGTGTATTTAAACTTAAAAAAGACCAACGAAAACAATCAATATCAGTATCGGTTGCTTAATGTTTTCGATGCCAATGATTGAGATTTGCCTCCTAGGATATCAAAAGTTGAGCAAATACCTTTTGGTTAAAAAATTTCGTCAGTCTTCAGAATAGGGGGGATTGCCAGCAAAAATCTACATAATGGAGGGGCTAAACGCCATCGAGCATTAAGGAGCCACAACCAGTCCCGCCCACAGGCGGTACCTTAATGATGATTGAAAACGTTGAAACGCAAGTGGGCAAATTAAGTTCGGTCGGGCCGAAGCTTATTACGCTTCATCATGGAACCCTTCACTCATTGTCGTTCTGCAAAATGATCCGTCTTCTCTTATTACCTTTCCTCACTTCTTCGAACACTGTTGGCAAACAGATGGTTGTATATCACTCAGAATTGACCTCCAACGTTCCACTAATGACACTGTACCAATATGGCCGGTTATACCGAAAAAACGCAATAATTTGCTTCGATGTACTTCTCCACGAACAACTTTTGATGGATTTGGCTCGTCTTTAAAGACTCATACGGTCGATTGCTGTTTTATTTCGGGTCCATATGCATAGAACCATGATTCGTCACCTGTGACAGTGTTATGCACTGCCTTTGAGCTACCGCAGTTATACTTTTTCAACATCTCTTTGCAACAATTCATACAAGCCTTTTTTTGAGCATTCGTCAAATTATGTGGGATCCAACGAGATCAAATTTTGTTCACGGCCAAATGAACATGCAATATTTTATTGTTGCTTATCATACTAATGCCCAAGAATGTCTTATCTCACGGTATGTCACACGTCGGTCTTGCTTAATCAGTTCACGCACAGCATCGATGGTTTCTAGCAAAGAGACCGAACGGACGAATGGCGTCCGAGGCTGAACTTTTGGTACCTGCGATTATCTGTGGTTTTTAAATGGGGCTTCATCGCCAAAAGTCGAAACAAGTTGATTTAAACACTCTAGTCTCGAAAACCCCCGACGAAAATCGTAAAAAATCATCGCACGAATATTTTCACGGGATAATTCCATTTTTCGACTGAGATGAATTTTTTCAACACACTGTTAACAAAACGATTCGCCCTCAAATGACAAAACGTTCTAAGTGAAGTTATGCTAAAAAATTTCAAAGTTTCCAATAGAAGTTCCAGTTTGCATCTGGGAATACTAGTATTGTTAGGACCTGAAATATAAATAGCAACCCTCGTATATAGGATTTTCCGTTAATATATGTGACGCGCAAAATAGAAAGGGACCTAAGGGTAAAAACCAGTTTGGTTCAGGAGAGCCATTTTAAAGATTTAAATACGTGTATCTTTGGTGTACCATCACTTTTATAAAACGCTCGTATCTCTGGGAGGGAACACTTGTGGGGCATGGGATCGGTCTCAGCCGATGCTCAGATGTTGTCCACATCAAAAAAAGTGAAAATTGATTTTTTTTTACCCTTAGGTCCCTTTCTCTATGCGCTGTCACATATAAAGTTCAAATTTATTCCAGGTGTAGTGCAAATGTTACATTTTCAGAATGAAATTCGATTTCGGTCGTATTACCACCACGAGCCCGTGTACAGCGATATATTCTTTCGAGCCCATTTTGCACCACTTTTGCACACATTTCGACCGCAAAGTTGGCAATTTCGCGTTGGATGTTGTCTCTGAGCTCGTCTAAAGTTATTTGCTGTTAGCATAGACCAATGACCTCATGTGGTGCCATTAAAAAAGAAATCCTATGGCGTTAAATCGCATGAACGAGGTGGACATTCGACCAGACCATTTCTCGAGTTAACACGTTCACCGAATTTGCCTTTCAGTAAATCGATTGTAACGCGTGCAGTGTGGCTAGTAGCCTCGTCTTGTTGAAACCACATATTGGCGATGTCAGGCTTATCCAAATCTGGCCAAAAATATTTTTTTCACATGGCACTATAAGTATAGCGCTCTCCATTGACGGTAACATGACGATTGTTTCCATCGAAGGAAAAATACGGCCCAATCACACCTCCGGCATGAAAATCACACAGTAATTTTAGCGAATGCAATTTTGCCTCTTGCAGCACATGTGGGTTTGTTGCTGTCCAAGAACACATATTTTGTTTATTCGCAAAACCATTCAGCCAGAAATGAGCTTCATAGCTGAAGATGATGAAAATTGGAGTAAGCGCTCTTAAAGTTGCGACCACCGACTCAGAATTTCGGTAGTAATGAAATTCTGAGTCGGTGGCACTGAGAGATCATTACAAATGTTTAAGGATGCTTTCATACAAAGATTCGAAATTGTTACGCCCCTATTGGAAAAACCCTTTACCAACTACAATCGTTTTACCACTATTAGTTACGAGATATGGTCTTTCAAAGCTATGTGTTGAATAGGCGATGGCTCGCCTCTAGGTTCAATTTTAACACCACATAGTCTGCAGGTATTTCCTAGTCATTGACGTTTGCTAGTCATTGGCACTGTTATCGCCAGATCTATAACAGTTCAGGAGGTATGGTCTTTATAAGTTCAGGGTTGAATTAGCGGAACCAAGCCACCTGTCAAGTCAAATCGTAATGCACCCTACCCTACGTAATGCACCGTACGTAACATAACGGAAAAAATTTCGCAACGATCGAAGTGGATAGTGGTGACATATAAGCAAAAATACCCTCCCAAAAATTCTTACAATTATAGCGTTTATCCAGTTTTTTACGCAGTACATTTGCGATTGTTTCGGGCCTTTTCCAGATTTTTTTCCCGGTACATTTTCGATTGTTTCGGGTCGAATCCTTTCAGTGGCAACTTCGTGTTTTAACGCTTTAATTGTCTCTGGCTGCCTTGTGTAACATTCATTACTAATGGCTCCCCATAGAAAGGGCTAAAATCACAGCTCCGAGGTGGTCGATATTTAAAAACAGTGCGAAAACCATCAATGGTTGCGTTGACTGTGTGACATGTGGCCACGTTCTATTGAAACCAAATGTCGTCCAAGTCATTCTCTTGAATGTTTAGAAACAAAAATCGCCATTGACGGTTACGGCGGCTCCTTACTCATTTTCGAAGAAAAATTGCCCAATGTTGCCGCCAGCCCAAAATCCACACCAAACAGTGATTTATTGTGGATGTATTGACTTCTCAAAAGTCGGGTGTGGATTCTCTGAACCCCATATGCTGGAATTTTGCTTATTGACAACTCCGATGTGAAAATGAGCTTTATCTGAGAACACGATATTTCGGTTTAATTCTTTATCTCCTGCGAAACAATCTTCAGCCCATTGGGCGAAGCGAAAACGCATCGGATGGTGTTCCATTATTAAATGACAAAATTATTGGAAAATAACACGAGAAATTTTTAAAAATTACCATTTCTTTTTTTAACATTTAACAAAAAAAAAAACCAAAACTACTACAAATATTATAATTTTTCTAGTGGCTAACTCAGTCCTTGGATGAGGATATTGTTTACCTCTTAAACGATTAGGTCCATTTTCAATACCAACCGCTTGAGAATATTATCTCATGATTTTGCGAAATGTTAGCCACTTAGAGAATATTTTGACCCTTATTTCGCTTTCCACAGACAGACTGTCGGATATAGCAAGATCCTATTAAATTTTAACGATGATTCAGAATATACTTTACATATATACGGGGTGTCCGCCGGGAAGGTATACTACTTGGTTTTGCCGCCATTTTGGTAAACATTAGTCTTGACAGTTCATAGCTGGCAGTCGTGAAGTAGAGACATGGCAAATTTATTATGGAAAAATACTCGATAAACCAACGTGTTCTAATCGTTAAAACATTTTATCAAAATCAAGCACTATTTATCGTGTACTGAGTTATTTCGAAGAAAGAGGGGGTGTAGCTGATAGGCCCAAGCATGTGCCATAACGTACTGCAAGATCGGCTAAAAACATTACTGCTTCTCGGAGATTTCACCTGAGGAGAAGGTACTACCTCGGCAGACGCGCGTGGTTCGGGCGCAGCTGAGATCCGGATGGTGCAGCCGCCTCAATTCTTACTGGGCACGAATTTATGCTAACCCTCCGGACATCTGTCCCGCCTGCCATCAGGGACCACATGATGTACTGCACCTCTTCAATTGTCCGGCCAAGCCCTCTCAGCTGAACCCCAGGTCTCTGTGGACGCATCCAGTTCAAATGGCGCGTTTCCTTCACCTGGATATCGAAGCAGATCCCCCATAGACGAACAAGACTTCAAAATAAATATATTGTTGTTACAACAACAACAACTGCTTCTCAAGAAAGTGCTCAAAACAATCCACGAACCTCAATTCGACGCCGTTCTCAGGAGCTTGGTCTATAAAGAACAACTTTGGCCACAATTTCGCACAAGGATTTGCATTTATTTCCATTTCAGATTCAGTTGACACAAAAGCTTCTTCTACAATACCATTTACGCCGCCCTACATATGCCAATAGGATGTCACAGCTCGCCAATGACAATACCGATTTTGATGAAAAAATCATGATGAGTGACGAGGCACATTTTCATTTGAATGGATATTTGAATAAACAGAATAGTCGGTTCTGGGCAATGGAAAACCCTCTAATTATTCATCAGTCACCTTTTTATCCATTAAAAGTGACATTCTTATGTGCAATTTGGTCAGGAGGAATCATTCAACACTAAGTGTTGCCTGGCGCCATCTGACATTTCCGTTGGAAAGTTTGACATTTTTTAGCATAAACGTACTCAGAACGTTTTGACGTACGACCATCATTTGTGTTATTGACAGTGACTTGAAAAAATCATTTTGGCAAATAAATGGAGTTAACTCATGAACACTTTCGTGCGATCATTTTTCTCAACTTTCGACGTGGATTATCACGACAAGAGTGCATCGATGAACTTAAATATTTGTATGGCGATGAAGCACTATCCTATATCTCTGTTAAAAACTGGCTTAATGAATTCAATCGTGGCCAACGCTCGCTCAAAGACGAAGGTCGTCCAAAAACGGCCGCTGTGCTAGAGAACATTTACGCCGTACGTAAACTGATAATGCAAGATCGTCATGTGACATACCGTGAGATAGAGGCAACCTTGGACATTTCTTCCACCAGTATACATTCGATATTGCATGAACACCTGGCCGAAAAAAGGTTTGTTCTCGTTGGATCCTGCACTATTTGACAATCACTGAAAAAAAGGCTCGTGTCGATTGGTGCAAGAAATGTTGAAAAAATACGATCGCGGTGCTTCAAAAGACGTTTATAAGATCGTCATAGGTGACGAATCGTGGATCTATGCGTATGAGGCCGAAACAAAACAGCAATTGACCGTGGGGGCCTTCGAAGACGAGTCAAATCCAACCAAAGTTGTTCGTGGAAGAAGCACTTCGAAGCAAATGGTCGCCCGTTTCTTCGGCAAAACAGGTCATGTGGCGACTGTACCGCTTGAGCAACGCAGGACGGTCAATTCTGAGTGGCACATCACAATTTGTTTGCCTAAAATCTTCGGAAAAATTGGAAAAACGAATACGAGAATCATTGTGCACTATGACAATGCGAGCTCTAAACATCGGCTCAAACCAGCGCCTTTTTGGCCGGCCAAAACGTCGAATTGATGGGTCATCCGCCGTACAGCCCTGACTTGGCACCCAATGACTTCTGTTTATTCCCGCACATGAAGAAAAAAATGCGTGGTCAACGATTTTCGTCGCCAGAAGATGCTGTTGAAGTGTAAAAAACCATGTTTTGGAGGTGTCTCAATCAGAGTGGAAAAAGTGCTTCGACAAGTGCTTTGAGCGCATGCAAAAGTTTATAAATTATGCTGGAGAATACTTTGAAAAACAATAAAACCATTTTTTATGAAAAAAATTATCATTTTCATTATAAGGACAGAAATTTATATATGTGACGCGCAAAATATAAAGGGACCTAAGGCCAAAAACCAGTTTTGTTCAGGTAAGCCATTTTAAATATTAGGTTCCTTTCTATTTGCGCTTAGAATCGTCGACTTCACTTTCATAAAACGCGCATATCGCTGGGAGGGAACACTTTTGGGGCATGTGATCGGTCTCATTCGATTCTCAGATGTTGTCCACATCAAAAAAAGAAAAAAAATGAAAATTGAGTTAGTTACCCTTAGGTCCCTTTCTCTATGCGCTTTCTCAGCCCTCGTATTAAGATTGGTATGGTTCAATCATGTATGCAACGAAATATCAGCCAAATAGCCGCCACGACCTCGGCGGCACACCTCCATCCGATGGTATAAATTTTCGATGACGCTGAGGCATAATTGAGGTTCTATGCCGTAAATGTGCCGAATTATCTCTTCCTTTAGCTCTTTAATTCTTGCTGGCTTATGGACGTTCATCTTTCCTTTCAAATAGCCCCAAAGAAAGAAGTCCAACGGTGTCAAATCACATGATCTTGGCGGCCAATTAACATCGCCACGACATGAGATAACACGGCTTTTGTCACGCAAAAGAGCCTTTGTTTGGTTAGCTGTGTGGCAAGTGGCACCGTCCTCGGGCCATAAAAGTTCATTATCATCTCACGATAGCGAACACCATTCACAGTAACTGCCTGACCGGCCTCATTTTGGACAAAATACGGCCCTATGATGCCGCCAGCCCATAAACCGCACCAAATAGTCACTCACTTGTGGGTGTATTGTTTTTCTGACAATCACTCTTGGATTATCATTCGCCCAAATGCGGCATTTCAGCTTATTGACGAATTCACTGAGGTGAAAATGTGCCTCATCATTTAAGATGATTTTCTTCGAAAATTGATCATCCACTGTTGCCATTTCTTGCCACCATTCTGACCATTGATGACGTTTGGAAGGGGCAAGGGGCTTTAGTTCTTGAGTTAATTGCATCTTGAAAGCGTGTAAATGCAAGTCTTTATGCATAATGTTCATCAACGACGAGCGTGAGAGGTGCAATTGTTGGGAACGACGAAGAGCTGAGGTGGACGATTCTTCAGCCATACTATCGCGAACAGCAGCAATATTTTCTGCAGTATGAGCTGTACGAGCATGCACAGGTGTTTTCACATCTTCTACAGACCCGATTTGCTCAAATTTTTGCTCGATTTTTCCGATTGTACGCTTTTTTGGACGATTAAATTGACCGAAAAAATCACGAAGTGCACGATAAGCAGAAAAAAAGTATGGTTGGGGTGACAATATTCGAAGAGGATCATACTATTGTTGGGTAAATGGTTTAGCACAACAATATTATGATCCTCACAACAATAGTATGATTCACACATAACCATACTATGAACCCCTCAACCATAGTATGATTTACACTCAACCATACTATGATCTCTACAGCTATATTATGATCCTCAAAACAATAGTATGATTCACACTCAACCATACCATTATCTCCACAACCATTTTATGAGCCTCACTACCATAGTATGTTTCTCATACAACCATAGTATGATCTTCACAACCATAGTATGATTCACACTCAACCATACTATGATACCCAAAATTATTTATTAAGATTGGGTAACGTTCTTATTCAAAAATAGAGATTTTTAAGAAGTAAATTTTTTTCAAATTGCATTACAATAGTTAATAGCCACATTTGAGACCGTTTTTATTGAATATTTCATTCAAGAAACTAAAGTATATA
Source organism: Hydrotaea diabolus (assembly GCA_963513945.1). Classification (NCBI taxonomy): domain Eukaryota; kingdom Metazoa; phylum Arthropoda; class Insecta; order Diptera; family Muscidae; genus Hydrotaea; species Hydrotaea diabolus. Next base: position 149,212,966 of record OY740716.1, read on the forward strand.
TTCCAACGGCAGTCGAAAATACTTTTAGTTCCCAGCAGGGGTGAATGCTACTTTCGTATCCGTAGGCCCCAAGAAACGAAGGTGATTAAACCATGATCAATGGCAATATACTTTAGTGCAGGCAGATTTTAAATAAACGAGAACCCGTCGGTAGTAGAGTATTTCACCGAACAAAGTAAACACAATAAAAATCCATCGAACTACCTTCCGATTGTTGTTGTTTTTTATACTTAAATGGACAACAGCCATTTACTGCATCGTGTGTGTATGTTTTTTTTTTGTATACCAAAAAAAAACATACACACATGTCTTTAAAACCTGTTATGCTTTGTTCATAGTCTCAACCATATAGTATGATTGTCAGAATCATATTATTGTTAACGTAAATCTTTAACAACAATAGTTTTGTCGCACCAACAATATGTACATGGTTGCTACGAAAATAGTATTGCTACAATATTATTATTGCCGCAATCATACTGTTGTCAAAATAAAATTCAGAAAACAATACTATGGTTGCGACGACAATGCTTTTATTGTAGAGAACATATTATTGTTGTGGTGACCATATAGTAACCATATCTTTTCTCTGCGTGTGCATTTCAATTTGAACGCCCATTTTCATAATAAGCCTGAATAACTTTAACGCGTTGCTCGCTTGTGTATCTTTTCATGGTTCAAATTTAGTTAGTCTGAAATTGAGAAGTAACAAATGAAATACAGAAAAAACTTGACGTTTAGGTGTGGCGTTCAACATCCCTTAAAACCTAACCAGTCTTTATTATGGAGAATATGGAAAAAGGCTTTTCTAGGCTACCACTAATAATTTTTTTAAAACTTGTATATCTAGTACAGAATAAAGCCCGCCTGAATCGAAGTCGAATCACACTTTTTGGCCGAATATTTAGTCGGGCTCTAGTTTGGACGACTGGTGAAATAGAATGAATTTTCTGCATACTTGTAAATTGGAAATAAAACACAAAAGTATTGGATCTAAATCTGAATTTGTTCAACGGCCTGATAATTTTCATGACTTTTTTGTAATCCTCATAAGCCTCCACCTTTACGGATTAACATATGTCGCGATGTAGTTCAAAGCTTGTATGATTAAATTGTAGATTACCCGTTCGTCTGGCGGATCTTGTGGAAATTTTATCATTTCCATTTCATGTTAATTACATATGTTTTAAAATAAGTTGATTATGCAAATAATGATGTGACAGATATACCGACTTTGTGTCTAACAATTCATTGAACTGAACTGAACCAACTACCCAGTCAACAACTCGTATTCATCATCAGCGTCAACAGCTTCAGTTTTGTATTACTGTGAATTTCACATTTCACTTTTACTTTCCACCAAGCGAGTAGATCTTTCGTTTTTTGCGTGAGCGAGTGAGTTTTTTTTTTGCTCCAAAGTAAAATCTGTCGAATTGATGATGTGAAAATGTTCACATTGCCGGCGTACTCATATCGTCAACTGTAAATGCACACACTACGACTTTGATGTCGCCAAGTCAACGATGTCGCATGTTAATGATGATGAGTTTTCATGTTAAGAGTTTCCGATGATGTATTGCATTCAGTCATCGCTGCTGCTGAAGCTTGAAATGTAGCTGATTTTTAATGATAGACACCGTCGTCACACAATACAGCGCCTTTTAGAGCTATGCCGCTGTTGTCGTTTCGCTTTATTTCGATCATTGTGCTTGTTTATTAAACTTTTAACATTTTCTAGAGGAATATTTCCACAGATAGCCAAATGCTTGTCGAGGCAATTGCGTTTACAACGGTAAGATCAAGTGCCGTTTTGGATCCAAACCCATGACTGCCGGTTTTATCTACAGAATTAAAGTGTCCTAAACCGAAACCGATATTCCGGTTTTTATCTATCTCAAAAATAGCTAAAACCTGACATGTCGGTTTACCCGGTTTTTTCCTGTCGGGGTTTTCGGCTATTCTATGTAAAGCAAAGAAAAAATCTATAATACGAGGGCTGCTATATATATTTCTGGCCTAATAATGAAAATGCGAATATTTATCATCAAAAATTTTTATATTGGTTTTCAAAGTATTCTCCAGCATGATTTAACCACTTACCACGCTCAAACCAATTGTCGCAGCACTTTTTCCACTCCGATTGAGACACCTCCAAAACATGGTTTTTGAACGCTTCAACAGCATCTTCTGGCTACGAAAATCGTTGACCACGCATTTTTGTTTCTTGATTTGCGGGAATAAAAAGAAGTCATTGGGTGCCAAGTCAGGGCTGTACGGCGGATGACCCATCAATTCGACGTTTAGGCCGATCAAAAAGGCGCTGGTTTGAGCCGAAGTGTGAGAGCTGGCATTGTCATGGTGCAAAATGATTTGTCTTCTCTAGTCGTTTTTCGAATTTCTCCGAAGTTTTGGAGGTGTCTCAGTCGGAGTGGAAAAAGTGCTTCGACAATTTGTGTGTAAATCATGCTAGAGAAATTTGGAAAACATTAAAACCATTTTTGATGGTAAATTTCATTATTAGGCCATTTTCATTATTAGGCCAGAAATATATATATATCAGCCCTCGTATTAAAAATTTTCTTCAGGACGTCCGACGTTGCTCAAGCGTAACTGTCGCCACATGACCAGTTTTGCCGAAAAGACAGGCGACCATTTGCTTCGAAGTGCTTCATCCACGAACAACTTTCGTTGGATTTGGCTCGTCTTCGAAGACCCACACGGTCGATTGCTGTTTTGTTTCCGGCTCATACCCATAGATTCATGATTCGCCACCTGTGACGATCTTATAAACGTCTTTAAAGCACCACTTAGTGTTGCCTAAACCAGAAATTTATATAGCAACCCTCGTATTCAAGTACAAAATACATACATACCTTAAATATTAAAGCTAGACCCACCTTTAAGTGTACCGCTCGACTCAGCATTACCAGTTGATTCGATTACACGATATCCGCCTGTCCGTCCATCTACTGTCTTTCTAAACTGTCTTGTTTTCAAACTACAGGTCGCAATTATTGTCCGATTTCATAAAATTTGCAAAAGAAAATTTTTTGGATAGAGGCTGTAGACTTTTATGAAAATTGGTTTAAATCTAGATATAGCTCAGGGACAGATAATCCACCGGCATTATTTGGTGATCATTCTAAAATTATTTTATCAATAGGGTTTTTTCACAGAAAACGCGTGAGTTGTGTTTAACATTATCTTTTTTCAGTATTGTTTGCCATTTCATCCTAACGAGCCTAACGATAATCCTGCGCATAGCTGTTTCTGTGTTTGGGCTCATCAAAAGTTCGAAGAAGATCCGCTGTTTCGACCCAAAATTTTGTTTGATAATGTGGCACATTACACTGTGCGACAGCCACAATCGGTTTGGGATGAAACCACCGGGGAAAGTTATATCGGTCAAAAAAAGGTCATACGTGTCCCAGCGTTTCGTTGGGTCTCATCTAGGAATCGAGATATATCGATTTGAAGTTAGTAAGTATCGTATAGGGGAATTTGTCACGTTTTTCACGATTTTCATGATTTATGTCTCATTTTGGTCATAGGTTATGTGACTTTACGTGAAAGTAATAGGACTTGACACTTTTTACCGTTTTGGATTTTTTATGAATTAAAAAAAAAAAATTAATTTTTAGGCAAAAATAATTTTTTTTTTCATACATTTATTTATAATTGCGAAACTGTTGCTTAAGTAGGAAAACGGTTTAAGAACAGATTAGAGGAATTGTAATTCTTAATTTTTCTAAATTTGTTTCAGCTAAATCGGACGAGTGGTTCTCGAGTTATGTCAAACAAAAGAGCCTAAAACGTGACAAATTCCCCTATACGATACTTACTAACTTCAAATCGATATATCTCGATTCCTAGATGAGACCCACCGAAACGCTGGAACACGTTTGACTTTTTTTTTACCAATATAACTTTCCCCGGTGGTTTCATTCCAAACCGATCACTGACCCTTACCATTTGTCGCAGAGTGTTATTGTCTCAACGGCAACGTCAATTAACAAAATTGCCGCATTTGGACTGAAGAGCAACCATATGAGGTTCAAGAGGTGCCATTTTACCCAGAGAAAATCACGGTTTGGTGTGGTTTATGGGCTGGTGGAATCATCGGTTCATATTTTTTCAAAAAGGATGATTGCTTGAACTTAGACGTGAATGGTACTCGCTATCCTGCCATGATATCGGACTTTTTGCTACCAGAAATTGAAGCCGTAATCTTGACGGCATTTGGTTTCAACAGGACGGTGTCACTAGCCATACAGCTGCTCAAACAATGGATCTATTGAGCGGTCATTTCGAAGAGCAGCTAATTACACGTTTTGGACCAGTGAGTTGGCAGGCTAGATCGTGTGATATTACACCTTTAGACTTTTTCTTTAACTATTTTTTGAAGCTGCCTCCACAGGAGTTCAAACCTACAAGCTGGTAGCTAGCTCGATATGATGCACATATTCAAAGAAATAAATTAGTAGTTTCTTCTTTTTTTGTTATTTATTCCGTCTTTTATCATTATTATGACTTGATCAGTTTTTTATTCTAGTTCGAGACATTTATGTTGTTTCTTTTTCAGAATCAACGTAAAAAGAAGAAATTGGTGAAATTTATTTGCTACAGTGGTCAGGCAGACTGTACAGCTGTTTCTAAACCCGCCAAGGTTTTTCTTCAGCAGTCTTTGGCAACGATTACTTCGGCTACAAATCAAATGACTTATACGGGAGACTCATTTTTTTTTAATGAGAATTACCCTTTGCGTATAGTCTTCGAACTGTGCGTAGAGCAATCTTCAACGCGCAGAATAAAAAACTAATAATGATAAAAGACCGACTAAATAACAAAAAAAGAAAAAACTATTAAAAAGGATTGGACTGTCGAAGAAAAACTTTTATATGGGGAATACACATTGAAGAATAAGCCCGTGGTCCATATAAACTTGTCGCATGCTGACAGGTTCTGTTCGTAGGCCCTCCTAACACTTCTTTCCAACCCTGAGAGTATACCATAACAGCAGCAGCATCAAAAATGACAACGAAACAAAAAACATTTGCCGTTATCACAGTTATTATCATTCATGCACTTTATGCCAATGAAGACGTCAATGTTTTTGATGACGTTGTCACAAGAAGGAACAAAGAAGTAGTGACAGATAGACAGACAATCAGTAGTTGAAGGCGCACAGTGGGGTCCTTAAGCTGCCTGCTTATAAGCACAAGTAAAAACAGGCAACATGAATTACAGATAATACGACGGTGGTCTTAAAATAACTTCACTAAGTGGAAAAGCATAAACAATTACTAAGCAGCGCAGAATTATTTTCCCATTTTTATACCCTACACCACTCTGTGGATCAGGGTATAATAAATTAGTTTCATGGCAAATGTTTGTTAGTACCAAAAATGTTTGAGCTAGACCCACCTTTAAGTATACCGATCGACCCCTGTACACGATAATACTTGTAGTTTAGTATCGACGTGTTATTTGAAGTAACCAGCCTAGTTAGCTAGTAAGTTTTTAATATGGTTATCTAGAAACCTTGAACCATATTGATAGTGGAAACATTGTTTCTCTTTGTATACACCAAAGAGAATTGAACAACATTATGGTTTTCAGCAAATTCAGAAAAGGCAGACAATAAAAAATAATCAATGAAGTACACGCAGAAAAAAAGTATGGTTGTGGTGACAATATTCGAAAAGGATAATACTATTGTTGGGTATATGTTTGTGGTACAACAAATATTATGATCCTCACAACAATAGTATGATTCACACATAACCATACTATGATCCCCACAACAATAGTATGATTCACACTCAACCATACTATGATCCCCACAACCATATTATGATTCACACTCAACCATACTATGATCTCCACAACCATATTATGATCCTGGTTGTGAGGATGAGTATGGTTGTGGTGACAATATTCGAAGATGATAATACTATTGTTGGGTATATGTTTGTGGTACAACAAATATTATGATCCTCACAACAATAGTATGTTTCGCATACAACCATGGTATGATCCTCACAACCATAGAATGATTCACACGCACCCATGTTATGATCCCTATGATCATACATAATTATACTATGATCACCAATATTATTTAATATTACATATTTATTAGAATTATGAAATTGATTTAAAAAAAATACATTAAATTCAAAATAATAAATAATAATTTTGTCGCACGAACCATATTTATATTGTTGCTATAACCATGTTTTCATTTTTTAATTTGGCAATAATACTATTGTTGCATTTCAATAATATTAATATTGCGGATATCATACTATTGCCAAAATTAAATTCAATAAAAAATACTATGGTTGCGGCGAATATACTTTTATTGCGGAGAACATATTATTATTGCCGTGACCATATACGAGGGCGGTTCGGAAACTTCTTAGCCTAGCACAAAAAGCACGGTGTAAACAGAAAAAAGTTAAGTGGTTTGGAAACTTCCATCTCTGCTATGAACACATGTTACATTTTGTTTCGATCTGGCAACTCCTTCATATAGAAACAGGTGTTCACAAAAGACGCATCCGAGATTTTTTTACAATGGAAAAATTAGAAATGCGTGGTGTCATTAAATATTTACATAAAAAGGTTTATCGGACAAGAAATTCATAATGATATGGTGAATGTGTTAGGTGAAAGTGCTCCTTCATATGCAACAGTAAAAAATTGGGTTGCTGAATTTAAACGTGGTCGTACAAGCATTGAAGATGAACCACGTAGTGGACGTCCAAAAACAGCAACAACAACAGAAATTGTAGCCAAAGTACATGATATGGTATTAAATGATCGACGAATAAAAGTGCGCGAAATAGCTAATATCATGGGCATCTCAAATGATCGAATCCATTTCATTTTGCATGAAGAACTACAGATGAAAAAGCTTTCTGCAAGATGGGTGCCGGACTTGTTAACAGTCGACCAAAAACGCATAACAATGAACATTTCTCAAGCTTGTTTGGATCGTTTTCAGCGAAATAAAATGTATTTTAAGCGTCGTTTCATAACTGTTGATGAGGCATGGATCCACCACTATACTCCAGAGACAAAAGAACTATCCAAACAATGGACTGAAGCTGGAGGAAGTTCCCCAAAGAAGGCAAAAACAATTCAATTGGCTGGTAAGGTTATGGCAACAGTTTTTTGGGACTTAAAAGGTATTTTATTGATTGCGAAAGGGTAAAACAATAAATTCAGAGTACTATTGCAACCTTTTAGATCAATTAAATGTACAAATTCGAGAAAAACGTCCTGGCTTACAACACAAAAAAATAATTTTTCATCAAGACAACGCACCAGCACACAAGAGTGTTTTAACAATGGCTAAAATCAACGAATTAAAGTACGAGTTGCTTGACCACCCACCTTATTCTCCTGATTTAGCTCCAGTGACTTTTACCTGTTCCCAAATCTAAAAAAATTCCTTGCTGGCAAGCGTTTTACCTCAAATGAAGATGCAATTACAGTAGTTAACCACTATTTTGAAGACCTTGAGGAAAACTATTTTAATCAAGGGATAGAATTGCTAGATAAGCGTTGGACTAAGTGTAGTGAAGTTTCAGGAGATTATATTGAAAAATAAAAATATTTTTGAAAAACTAACTATTTATTATAAAACTACAACAAATTGCAAAGTTTTCACGTTAAAGTAATAATGGGACACAAAACGAAAATATGAAAAGTATTTTAAATACAGTGTCATATTTTAAAGTTCAAACTGCTAAAAGTATTTCGACGGCAGTTGCTCAGCATCTACACGACACGTTTAAACCTTTGATTTGAATACAATCCAGGACAAAAAATAAATAGCCTCGTTTTAAGATATCCCAAGCCAAATGGATTTGTCACTCAAATATACAGGGTGTCCGCCGGGAAGGTATACTACTTTGTTTCGCCGCCATTTTGGTAAACATTAGTCTTGACAGTTCATATTTGCCAGCCTTGAAGTAGAGACGTGGCAAATTTTTTATGGTAAAATATTCGACGTGTTTTAATCGTTAAAGCATTTCATCAAAATCAATCATCGATTAATGTGACGATGAGAAAGTTACGTGAATTTTTTTAAGGGGAAACGACGTGCCAACAAAACGCACTATTTATCGTGTAACGAACGATTTCTAAGAAAGAGGGTCTGTAGCCCAATAGGCCCAAGCATGAACCACAACGTACTGCAAGATCGGTTGAAAACATTACTGCTGCTCAAGAAAGTGTTCATAACAATCTATCTTCGATTCGACGTCGTGCTGGATGTAATGAAGGGCTCTCATTTGTGAGGCTAACATAATAATAATTGCCCACATTAGGTAAAACATTTATCAATATAAGATCCATTCTCATTCATTTAATCAAAAATTATAAACAAACCTTACTTACCCTTACTTTTTTCACTCTATACTCAGACTTCATCATTATACCTTCCACCATACAATATATTAGTTTTGTCATTCTGTCTGTAACACCATGAAAAAATTATCGGAGACCCAACAAACTATATATCGCTACCTAAAGTCGTAAAGGTTGTAAGTCCACTTTTTGGCTAAATGTATTTTTTGATGTAGAACGCAAGATAAGTTGAAAACGCATCTGGCTTGAAGAAAAAAACCACCAAAAATATATGCCCTGTCACCTTTTATAACTGAAAAGAAAATGTTCTAAGTCCCTATAACATATACAAACAAAGCGAAAAAGTTGTAAGTCCAGCCTTTTTGTTTTAATCATTCTCTGTTGAGTGCACTAGCCACTCATTTTAGAATTTAAAGTTGAAAATATTTGCTTTGATCAAGTAGTCATAGCATTTCAATGTAACTGCATGGTTTTTACTTTTGACATTTGTCAGTTTAAGATTTTATCAGTCTAGAAAAATTATTCCACCAATAAACATTTGTGATCCTGTTGTCTATAAAAAGTGAAAGCTTATTTTTCCAACATTTGTAGGAGGTAAGGTGCGGTCTCTATTTTCATAATTTCAGAACCTTTTTATTTTATAGATGTTCCTGTCTTTTATAGATAATATGAACGCTTCGCAATTAATCAGCGGAGGAAGTAATGACGCTTCTTATAGAATGGAATATGATGACGGTCTCGTTGGATTAGTTCCTTATGGATTTAATACTGATTCAGACGACTCGTATGAATTACCTTCCAAATCACGGATTAGAAGAAAGAGGGTACAAAGTTCTAAATGTCAATGGTTCAGTGCAAAGAATAAACGTCTGAGAGAAAATGGAAACCGTTACCTCGGAAGGAAAAAACATGGAGATTCTTGGATTTATAATAATGTGAAAAAACAATGAGCAATTAAACCGAGATGCAACTGCAAAAAAGTTGGCACTATGAAATGTTCCCAGGTAACTGATGTACAAAGAAAAGACATATTTGAAAAATTTTGGCAAATGGATTGGTCGGCCAAAAAATTGTTAGTAAAAACATTAATTCAAACATCAGTCCCAGTCCGAATCAGAAATCGAAAAGATGATACTAAATCGAGAAGAAGCCAGTCAATAAAATATCAACTTCAGGTACAAAATAGATTTGTGCGTGTGTGCAAAAATTTTTTTTTGAATACGTTTAGCATTGGGTACCATACTGTGTTAAATTGGATAAAGAAACCTTTAGTGCAATCAAAGGAAAACATACAGAGGAACTATGGAGTAGAAAGACAGAATCTTGAGTCATTTTTTGATTCCCTTCCTCTAATGGAATCACACTATTGTCGCGCAAGAACTCAAAAAAAATATCTTTTGCCTGAGTGGAGTTCCAAAAAAATGGTTTACGATTTTTATGTAAATGATTGGTGCACAAAACAATGTGTAAAAAACCTTTCTATAACAAAGTTCAATGAGATTTTTAATATCCGAAATTTGGGATTATTTATCCCAAAAAAAGATCAGTGCGAAAAATGCGTCCGATACTCTGTTGGAAATCTGTCACTTGAGGAGTATCTTTTGCACCAAAAAAAAAGGAAGACGCCAGGACTGAGAAAAACAGAGACAAAGAAAATGAATCACATGTGTACACTGTTGATCTTCAAGCAGTGTTAATGGCTCCCAAATCGCAAGCTAGCAGCCATTATTATCGTACAAAACTGCAAGTACATAATTTAGTCTTTTATAATCTTAAAAATAAAAAGACAGATTGCTTTATATGGAATGAGTCCGAGGGCGGAGTCTCAGCGGAGGCATTTGCAAGCATTTGGGGATATTTCATTGAAAAAGAAATACTACGTGTAAAAGACCATCCAGAGAAGATTATTATTTATAGTGATGGATGTACATACCGGATCCGAAATTATATAATGAGTAATGCCTTCATCATAGAACAAAAAATTCTTGAGCCCGGACATACTCAAATGGAGGTTGATAGTGTACATTCAGCAATAGAGCGTTCTTTGAAAAATAAAAACATTGATGTACCTGCTGATTATATTGGAATATGCAAATCAGCAAGAAAAATTCCGGAAGCATATAATGTTTCTTATTTGTCCCATGATTTTTTTAAAACATTCAGCAATGTTCAGTTTTGTAAAAATATTCGCCCTGGCCGTGGCAAAGGAGATGCAAAAGTAACCGATATTCGTGGCCTTAAATACATTCCAAATGGTGACATATGTTATAAACTTCGGTTTAATGATAATTGGAGACTTCTTCCTCAAAGAATTGACAGACAAGTAATCGCATTGGAGTGGTCAAATTTGAAACAACTACATCAAGAAAGAATAAAGATTACAGCTAAAAAATTCGAAGACCTACAATATTTGAAATCTACATTGCCCAAAGACCACCATCACTTTTATGATAATATTCCTCATGAATAATATTTTTATTACATATTTTATTAAAGACCTCTACAGCAAAGAAGTAAGACTGTTTTTTTTCGAGTTAATATTAATATAACATTATTAAAGTAATAAAATTTTACTTACAAAATATATACTTTCTAATTAAAAATGTAATGAACAATATAATATAATTAAAAATAAAATAAATTATATTAAAAAAACTTGATTTCCTTTAGGAAAAGGCGGTAAGTCCAAATCACATCGATAATTTAAAAAGCGAAAAAGTTCAAAGTCCAAAAAAATGCTCAAAAAAGACTACTAAGCATAAATCGTCGAAGAATAAAATTAAGTTATTTGTCTCTCTTGTAAAATTTTAAATTTTGGACTTACACCCTTTGCGACTTTAGGTAGCGATATATTCTTGGTCCTCGTAAAATTCTAAGACGATCTAGCCATGTTGTCCGGCTGTCCGTCTGTTGAAAACAAGATAGAGCCTGCATGAAAACAGCTAGGGAGCTGAAATTTGGCACAAACATGTGTAGTTAACCAATCATGGTTGGTATTGAAAATGGGCTATATAGCTCTACGGGAAGTGTGTGTTGGAGACCCTCACCCGACACTACCTCATAAAAACTAGTTTTTTATTTGGAAATATCCGTCCAGTTACTTAAGCAAAATCACTGAAATTTTGCAAATAATAATCTTTATAAAGGGGCAATCATCTATGTAAAAATTGTTTAGATTGGGCTACCATTTCTTGTACCTACCATACAAACGGCCTGATGGGCCTTGAGAAATATTATGACTAAAACTCACCACAAACTTGACCGATCGAAATGAAATTTTACACATCAAGATTTCTATATACAACACACTTCTACGCTGAATTCGGTTGAGATCGGAAAGGCCGTACTGGTACCTCCCACACAAACGGTCTCATGGGCCTTGAAAAATAATATGAACTCACTACAAACTTGACCTATCGAGATGAAATTTTCTACACAAAGATTTTTATATAGAACACACCTCTGCGCCAAATTCAGTTGAGTTTGGAAAAGTCCTACCGGTACCTCCCACACAAACGGTCTCAGTGGCTTTGAGAAATAATATGACGATAACTCACCACAAGCCTGACCTATTTTGCACATAAAGATTTCTATATAGAACACACTTCCGCACCAAATTTGGTTTTATTTGGGAATCTGGAGGAGAGTATCCAAAGTTCGGCACAGCCAAACTTAACATTTTTTACTTGTTTTTCAATTCAGTTATTGGTGATTCAAAAGCCGAAAAAAACGGAGAATCTGTTGTCTTCTTTTTGACCAATAAGCCTTTTAAAAATATTCTCTAAAATATTTCTTAAAAGTTTATACAGCAATATGTTTAGCTCGCAATATTTGCAGCAAGTTCTTGGCAAACTGAAGCATCTTCCTTCATACAAAGTCATATACTGTACGTCATCTTGAAAAATGGCTTCTGGAGTAAATTCAGAAAAGTCTAGCAAAACTACTTTTTTTTAACAAGACGAAGAGAACGCCCTCAAGTCCGCATCTACGGTGATTCGGTTCCATAGCAAAAAATTTCAACTATCCGGAAATGACTTTAGATCGGCGACTTACATGGAAACCTTACATAAAGGCAAAATAACGACAATTAAAAATAAAAACTTGCAAACTGTTCTGGTTCCTAGAACCAAATTCGCAAATAAACTTAAACAATAAATGAAGAATTTACAAAATAGTTCTTAAACCTGTGTGGACCTACGGTATTCAATTGTGGGGTACAGCCAGTATCACAAATATCGACATTATTGAGAGGTATCAGTCCGAAACCTTAAGTTTAATAACAAATGATCCATGGTTTGTCAGAAACAAAACTATTTCTAATGATCTCAAGATGATGTCCTTTAAACAAGAAATTTGTAAATATAGCGAAAGCTACCACTCAAACTCATTTGATGTCTCTGTTTTAGACGGCAGTAATGAAACTGGAAGACTGAAGAGAAACAATATCTTCGATTTACTACTATTCGTTTGCTGATATTTTTAATTACCCTAAGTCATACTAAACAGTACAACACATGATTTCGGGACTCAATTCTGATAAATGTTTGTGAAAATAGCCCCTAAAAGAAGAACTTCTGCATCATTCGTTTGGACAAGGTACATCAAATAATAATTTAATAATTAATTTGAAGTTAGTAAACATCGTATAGGGGAATTTGTCACGTTTTAGGCTCTTTTGTTTGTCATAACTCGAGAACCACTAGTCCGAATAAGGTGAAACAAATTTTAAAAAATCAAACAACCTTTTGTTTATTACTTTTTTTTTTAAATTCTGAGAATCATAAAAAAGTCCTCAATATTTTTTCCAACGAATTTTGTGCATATCTCGAGAAATTTTTTGAAATTCATACCTTCACTAATTGTGCATATAAGCGAAACGCGTAAATCAATTTTCATGATATATTTCTCATTTTGTTCATAGATTATGTGACTTTACGTGAAAGTAATAGGACTTGACACTTTTTACCGTTTTGTATTTTTTATGAATTAAAAAGAAAAAAAACTTTAATTTTTTAGGCAAAAAAAAATTTTTTCTGCTTAAAGGAATTGCAATTTTTAATTTTTTTTAATTTGTTTCAGCTTATTCGGACTAGTGATTCTCGAGTTATGACAATCAAAACAGCCTAAAACGTGAAAAATTCCCCTATACGATACTTAATAACTTTAAATTAATTACTAAATTATTATTTGATATACCTTGACCAAACGAATGATGCTGAAGTTCTTCTTTATGGCGCTACTTTCACAAACAAATATCAGAATTGAGTCCCGAATCAATCACCTGAAAAATGTTGCACTGTGTTATTCCTTATACATGTACAAGTATATAAACAAATTTAGTTTTTTTCTTTAACATTATGTAGTTTACTGGAGCCATATATCTTCTTTTATTCAATATTAATGATCAAATAGATCATAGATAGACCTCAAATAAAGAAGTTATAACAAAAAAAAATAGTTGCACGGTCCCTTTGCTGTATTAACGGGTTATCGATTCTATCAGCTTCCCACAAATATTTGTTTGAAGGCTATAATATGGTCAGTTTTATTATTCATTTGGTGATTTTTTAATTTTACTCCAAGTGACTCCACGCATGCACTATCGGCTTCAGATCCCGGGAATGTGGTGGGGTTTAGAGTACATGAGGGCAATTATAGTACTATAACTATGCTTAGAATATTTATCCTGAAAGAAATAATACCCATTTGTAACACACAATTTTTCAGCCGTTTCTGCGAGATCAGTTCTCAAGATATTCAAATAATATTTGTGGTCCATGATTCTTGCAATAACTTGAAGATTTCCAGGTCCAGATGCCGATATACCATAACTAACTCTGAACCCTGTTTTAGTGTTGGTCGCAAATTTCGTGCCCGCAGCTCTTCATTCGGCTTTCTTTAGACATACGAACGCCCATCTGACCGAAAACTATTATACAGGGTAGGCCATTTAAAATTCTAAATAATTTAAAAATAATTACTGACAATTTCTTTAAGTTTCTGATTTTATTGGAAAGGTTGAACTTTCTCATTTATTAATGGAACACAATATCAATCATCCTGCCAACCCAATTGTTCAGTACATTTTCGATTGTTTCGGTTCGAATCTCTTTGACTTCGATTTCATGTTTCAACGCTTTAATAGTCCCTGAATGCTTTGCGTAACATTAATCTTTAATGGCTCCCCACAGAAAATAATCCAAAGGGCTCAAATCACAACACCTAGGCGCCCAATTGACATCACAATTTCGATTTTCCAAAGCCGTTCATAGAATATCGATGGTTGTGTTGGCTTTGTGACATGTGGCCCCGTCTGGTTTAACCCAAATGTCTTCTTGAATTTTTGGAAACAAAAATTCGTTGAGAATGGTGCGGTAATGTTCACCGTTGACGGTAACGACGGCATCTTTCCTTTTTTTTCGAAGAAAAATGGTCCAATGATGCTGCTAGCCCAAAATCCACACCAAACAATGACTCGCTGAGGATGCATTGTCTTCCTAACAGTCGCGTGTGGGTTCTCTGAACCCCATATGCGGAAATTTTGCTTATTGACATAGCCACCGTGATAAAAATAAGCTTCATATGAAAACACGATTTTTCGGTAAAATTTTGCATCTTCTGCTAAACAAACTTCAGCCCATTGGCCCAAAGTTCAATCGTTCCCGTTAAACCAGAAATTTAAAAAAAATATCAGTACTATTTTTTACAGCCAATTAAAATTTTTAATAGCCCACCCTGTATTATTTCCTTAAGTTACTGTACCATTATAAAGTCGAGACACTGTTTATTTTTAGAAAGCAGGATGTGTCAAGTTTGATTTTTTTAAATAAGTATGGTAACTCGTATTTGTACTTTCATACACTGACCAAAAAAGAACACAGCTTATGTGAATACTGTGTGAGTTGTGTTGCCTCTCCAAATTTCATGAAATGTTTTTATTTGAGTTTGAAAACTAGATGCCCAGTTCGTGCGCCCTTTCCATCTTACCTTGGTTGGCCACATTTGCAAAATTTTTAACTGCAGTTTATTCGAATTGAATTACAATTGAGAGCGGACGTGTTTTTGAAAGCTCCTGGTTTAAACACGGTTTTATCAAGGATAAACAATATATCGTTGTGAATTTTTTGAATAGTGTTTTGCTAAAAAAAAACTCTGCACCCGACAGTGACAAAATAAACAATCACAGCACTCATATCGAAGTGAAACAACATAAAATATCTGTTTCATATTTCAAAACGAAAGATTCATACCTCACACAAAACACATAAATCATCAAACTTAACAACAAAACAAACTTTACATTTCAGAAGAGTAGGTAAGAATATTAAACGTGAGGATGATAATATCAACATTGAGGAAATAAACCATGTGTTTACTAATATACCTAGGATTGCTCCAAATCCTGATTTCTATAAAGAAATAACACAGCCTCCCAACATATATTTGATCCATTTGTGTTTTCATACGTCGCACAACCTGAAGTTTTTTCCACATTCATGAGTATTACGTCAAACTCCACAGGATTCGACAATATACATCCAAGATTCATGAAACTTATATTGCCACGTGTGCTGCCTTACATCACATACTTATTCAACTCAATTATAATGCGTAGTCAATTACCGTCTAATTAGAAACATGCCAAAGTTATACCAGTTCCTAAATCGAAAAATGAGTACAGCCCAATATCGATATTGGCTTTCTTATCCAAGGTTTTCGAAAAACTAATTCACAGTCAGATGAATTCATTTATTAATAATTATAATCTCCTAACAGCCGAACAGTCTGGTTTTAGACCTAAGCACAGTTGTATTACGGCTCTATTGGACGTAACTGAGTACATTTGTAGAGATATTGATGAGGGAAAAATCAATATTCTTATACCATTAGACCACTCGAAAGCTTTTGATACAGTGGATCATGGTATTTTGACCATGAAGTTGAAACATCTATTTAATTTTTCCAACACAGCGATAAAGCTACTGGAATCATATCTGAGTAATAGGAGTCAATCAGTGTTCGCAAAGAACAAGAGATCAACATCTCTTCCAATCACAAAAGGCGTCCCCCAAGGATCAATTCTGGGGTCCCTCTTGTTTTCGATATATGCTAACGATTTACCAAAACAAATAAATTTCTGCAAGGTGCATATGTATGCTGATGACGTACAGTTGTACATCGGATGTAACATAAAATCATTTCTTCAGGCAATTTGTAATATCAACATGGATCTGGTCAATGTCCACAAATGGGCTTCTGCAAACGGTCTGTGTTTAAATCTAGCTAAATCCAAGTGCATTATTATGCGGAAAAAGTCGTTAAACATCAATACTGATGCCGACATATTTCTGAATCAACAAAAAATCGAAACCGTTCCATCAGTGAAGAACCTAGGAATACTGTTTAATACAACTCTAACCTGGTCAAACCATATAAACGCCATCATTGGTGTCACCTATAATAAAATTTGTGCACTTTGGTTCACCCAATCATTTACACCGCAACGTATACGAATTCTGCTAGTTAAAAGCTATATCATGCCCTCGCTTCTTTACGGTTGCGAAATTTTTTCTAATTGTGACTCAAACAGCAAAAGAAAACTTAACCTGCTTTTCAACAACATCGTACGCTATGTTTTCGGTCTCCGCAAGTACGACCACGTATCATCGTATGCAAATAAAATATATGGCATACCATTCGACTCTATTTTGAAAATAAGAGTACTTTCATCGCTGCATAAAATAGTGTTCCAAAAACAACCAGATTACCTCTACCAACGCCTGACATTCAGCCGATCAAGTAGAGGCAACATGCTAATTCCATTTCGACATCTAACTATCACATCAGAATAGCAATTCTTTATACACGCTATACGCCTATGGAATATGCTACCAAGAAACATTCAAACTATCAGCAACGCTAATCAATTGAAAAAAGAATTATATCGCTTATTCGTAAATTAGATTTAGTATAACTCTTTGAACTGGAAATAACCTTATTATTTGATCTATGTTATTATTGATTTTCTGTATCTCTTGTTAAACCCTTACTTTTATTAATTTGGATTTCGATGTACTTTGGATCATCTCAAATCCTATACTTTAATTATAAGATATTGTATCTTGTTGTATATGACATTCACATAAAATGAATAAAATAAAAAAAATAAATGTCAGCCATTGTGCAGTGACGGTTACTCGATGACAATGTTTACTCAAGTGTAGTGTCACCAACAACAGGCAGCAGCAGCAGCATAAAAAAGAGATATGCCGCATCCAAACGTCATTACACCCGGCCATTGAGGCTAAAAGTGTGAGAATGAAACGAAGACTACTTTGCTGCAGTGCATCATAAAGTTGGTTCGTTTTGCTTTCGTTTTCCTCCTCTTTTTTTTTGGCTTTTCATACACACTTACATTCTGGGGATTTATGTGAATCCGTAAAACTCAGTCTGAGATAACAGCAGCAAAACATCACCACGTACAAATGTCGACATGACAACATGACATAATGTTGTAACAGTTTTTAATGATGATTAAGTGTTGATGTTTACGTTATTGTACAATCCTGTTTTTCCTTATGACTTTTACTGTTCACTGATTTCAACTTCTGTTGACTTTGCCACTGCGTTTTCTGTTTCGGTTTCCTTTTTTTGCAGAAATTATGCCATCGTTGGGAAGAGAGAGCTTTTTCTATATCCCATATCCTATGTCGTGCCTTACTCTACTTAGTAGGGACATAAATACTGTTACAACAGTAAACACACCCATTTCAATAGTAGAACTGAACATACCCCGTTAATGTCATATGGGTTTTGAAAGCTAACCTCAATAGCGTTAGTCTGTAACGGCATTTTAAAATAGTTTCAACTTTTATCATGTGAGTGGTCAGATAATGAGAACCGTATCGCTGTAATAGCGCTTTTCAAGTGTGAAATGAAAAAAGCGATATTTTCAAAACGCTCTTGCCACTAGGGATAAGCCGCATGTTCGTCTTCTGATGCATTAAACTGTTTGAGGAGACTGGAGATGTAAAAGACCGCCACCGGTCGGCCCGCCCACGCTTTGTTCAAACACCGCATGTCATCAAAGCCGTTTAATCAAGAATTCACAAAAATCCGCTCCGAAAACAGAAAATCATGGCCCGTGAGCTGAATATTACGCAAATGTCCATAAGTCGAATCATTAAATGAGACTTGGGACTTGGGGCTTTCAAACGACGTACCGGACATTTATTGACTGCAGCTTTAAAAAAAAATAGGATTGAAAAATGCAAACTTCTTTTGGTGAAGCAAGCTGATAACTTGCACAGAAAAATTTTGTTCACCGATTAAAAAATAATTACCGTTCAGGAAAAATGTAACAAGCAAAATGATAGAGTTTATGCGCGGGCATCTAAGGAAGCATCTGAACTGATCCCAAGGGTGGAAAAGGGTCATCACCCAGCTTCAGTCATGGTTTGGTGGGGTGTCTCTTACGATGGGGTCACTGACCTGCAGTTCTGCGAACAAGGAGTCAAAACATTGGCCACAGTTTACCAAGAAACCGTTTTGGAAGCTGTTGTGAAGCCTCTTAACAATTCCCTGTTCCAAAACCAGCCATGGACTTTCCAGCAGGATTCTGCGCCGGTCCATAAGGCTAAAACGTCCCAGGCCTGGCTTCGAAACAATTTGCCAGCGTTTATATCCTCTGAAGAATGGCCCTCAGGCAGTCCAGATTTGAACCCATTCGATAACAAATTGTGGACGGTTTTAGAGGACAAGGTTTGTCACATAAGATGCCCCAACATTGGATCTCTTAAGAACAATAAAGAATTTTATTAAGTAAGTTATGTAACAATTGGAGTGATTTATTTAACAGTAAAAAAAAATCATTTATTAAAAATATTTTAGTTATACTAACCCGTATTTTTTTTTTAAATATAATTTTTATTACTAATATTGCGTAAGAATAGTAAAAATAACATTGTCAAATAAAAAAAAATTAAGGTTTTTGGTAATTATGTTATTGTTAACATAAAACCCATGAAAACAATGCTTTTGTCCCACCAACCATATTTATATTGTTGCTACAACCATATTTTCATTTTTAAATTTAGCAACCATACTTTTGTTACATTTCAACAATTATACTATTTTAAAAATGAAATTCAAAAAACAATACTATGGTTTCGACCATACTTTTACTGCAGAGAACATACTATTGTTGCCGTGACCATATAGTAACCATATATTTTCTCTGCGTGCACGCAGAAAAAAAGTATGGTTGGGGGGACAATATTCAAAGAGGATCATACTATTGTTGGGTATATGGTTGCGGCACAACAATATTATGATCCTCACAACAATATTATGATTCACACATAACCATACTATGATCCCCACAACCATAGCATGATTCAAACTCAACCATACTATTATCTTCACAACCATATTATGATCCTCACAACCATAGTATGTTTCTCATACAACCATAGTATGATCCTTACAACTATAGTATGATTCATACGCAACCATACTATGATCCACACAACCATAGTATGATTCACTCAACCATACTATGATCCCCAAAATTATTTATTTTTTATATTTATTTTTATCAAGCAAGTCATATTAAATTGCATTACAATAAGTCAATAGCCAGAATTGAGGGCATGTTTTTATTGAACATTTCATTCAAGAAACAAAAATATATATTCCAACGGCAGTCGAAAATACTTTTAGTTGCCAGCAGGGGTGAATGCTACATCACCATCCGTAGACCCCATGAAACGAATGTTATGAAACCATAATCAATGGCTATATACTTAAGTGAAGGCAGATATTTAATAAGTATTTCACCGAACAAAGTAAAGACAATAAAAATCCCTCGAAATACCTTCCGATTGTTGTTGTTTTTTTAATGGACCACAATCATTCACTCTACCGTGTGTATGTGTTTTTTTTTTTGTATATCAAAAAAACATACGCACACACATACATGTATGCTCTATACACCCTATTTTGTTATGTTCATAGTCGCGAAAGTACTGTATGATTGCCGTAATCATATTATTGTTAACGTAAATTGTTAACAACAAGACTTTTGTTGCATTAACCATGTTTATATGGTTGCTACAACCATATACAAATTTCTAAATTTGGCAACAATACTATTGTTACATTTCAACAACACTAATATTGTCATAATCATACTGTTGTCAAAATGAAATTCAAAAAACAATACTATAGTTGCGACGAATATGCTTTTATTGTAGAGAATACATTATTGTTGCGGTGACCATAGTGTAACCATATCTCTTCTCTGCGTGTGGTTTAAAACAATGCATTGTTAAACCAAGAGTAATTTTTTTTTTTTTTTTTTTTTTTTTTAAAAAAAACCACCACTCAGGGGATGCCCCCTATACATGCGGTGCATTGCGTCGGCGAGTGGAAATTAATGGATCGGAGGGGGGAAAAAGGGAGTAATGTTTGTTGACGCTTGCCTTGAACTTCTGGATGTCGCAATTAGTGGGAAATACATTTGCCGGAAGTCGATTCCACATACGGACTGTACGAGCGAAAAACGAATTTGATCTGTAGTGTATAGTGCGGTCAACTGGCCAATCGATCACAAACGGGTGTGAATTCCTAGAAAGTCGCGTATCCCTGCCGAACATCCTCACGTCAGGAATAAGGCGACGGATGTCTGATGAACACATACCATGAAAGTAACGATAGAACAGCGTCACGCAACCCACATTCCGACGATGCTCAAGGGAAACAATAGAGTTGGATACCCTACTGTCGCCTATCAGCACCATCGCTCTCCTTTGAACACGGTCAAGTAGCTCCAAGGATGATTTTGGAGCACCTGCCCATATATGGGAGTTGTATTCCATCTTCGGCCTGATGAAAGATGTATAGATATTGAAATGATCAGTAGGAGTGAAGTATTTCTTGCACCGCTTTAAAAAGCCTATGCACTTAAGTGCTTCTTTCGACACTTCGAATACATGTCTCGCCCAACGAGCGTCACATTGTATTTTCATGCCCAGAACATCGAGAGCTTCTGATTGTTCAATATCCGTACCATCGAGAGAAATTGACGATATTGTTGGGTCAGCGAATCGCTTGTGAGACAACAAGCAGCACTGTGTCTTACGTGCATTAAAATCTACTCTATTCACTCGACCCCATTCGGAAATGGCCAGTAGATCCCGGCCAAGTGTCTCATCCATAATTCGCCTTTTGTCAATATCTTGAAGGCTCGGCCTACGGTCGAATGAATACGAATGACAGAGGTTACTATCATCTGCGAAAGAGTAGATTGGATTCAAGGTCTGGCCCAACAGATCATCAATGAAAATTAAAAATAAAGAGGGAGAAAGGACAGAGCCCTGTGGTACACCTGCGGTCAGCCTATGTGTGTTGGATGAGAACCCATCTACAACAACTCTAATAGTGCGATCTCTAAGAAAGCTCGATATAAAGCGAGCAAACGTATTACCGACACCAAAAGCGATCAGCTTTGATATGAGTGAACCGTGCCAGACTCTATCAAAGGCCTTGAAGATATCTAGAGCCACGACCTTACTCTGACCAAACTGGTAGATAGACCGACTCCAGCGCTCCGACAAGAACGCCAACAGGTCTCCCGTAGAGCGGTTTCTACGGAAGCCATACTGTCGATCACTTAGCAAGTCGTTGGGCTCTAAATACCTCACAAGATGGTGGTTTACCATGCTCTCCATTACCTTGGAGAGCGCAGAGCAAATCGCAATTGGCCGATAATTCGCAGGATTATTGGCTTCACCCATGGTTAAAACCCCAACAACGCATTGGTAAAACAACAATAGTTATTTATATCTATTAACAATTTTCATGGTTAAAATTTTAAACCATATATTAGTTAAGTCCGTTGCCATAACCTTACCAGCCGATTGAATTGTTTTTGCTTTCTTTGGGGCACTTCCTCCAGCTTCAGTCAATTGTTTGGATTGTTCTTTTGTCTCTGGAGTACAGTGGTGGATCCATGTCTCATCAACAGTTATGAAACGACGCTTAAAATCCATTTTATTTCGCTGAAAACGATCCAAACAAGCTTGAGAAATGTTCATTCTTATGAGTTTTTGGTCGACTGTTAACAAGTCCGGCACCCATCTTGCAGAAAGCTTTTTCATCTGTAGTTCTTCATGCAAAATTAAATGGACTCGATCATTTGAGATGCCCATGATATTAGCTATTTCACGCACTTTTATTCGTCGATCATTTAATACCATATCATGCACTTTGGCTACAATTTCTGTTGTTGTTGCTGTTTTTGGACGTCCACTACGTGCTTCATCTTCAATGCTTGTACGACCACGTTTAAATTCAGCAACCCAATTTTTTACTGTTGCATATGAAGGAGCACTTTCACCTAACACATTCACCATATCATTATGAATTTCTTGTCCCGATAAACCTTTTTTATGTAAATATTTAATGACACCACGCATTTCTAATTTTTCCATTGTAAAAAAAATCGCGGATGCGTCTTTTGTGAACACCTGTTTCTATATGAAGGAGTTGCCAGATCGAAACAAAATTTAACATGTGTTCATAGCAGAGATGGAAGTTTCCAAAACACTTAACTTTTTTCTGTTTATACCGCGCTTTTTGTGCTAGGCTAAGAAGTTTCCGAACCGCCCTCGTATATTCGTTTCTGCCTGGCTAAATTTAACAACGCTTTTACTTTTTTGTGTATTACTTTATTTAATTGTCGTCCAACCATCCATATCGTCTTCTGTTGGCTGGCAAAGAATATGACAATACAATTGTCTCCTTAGACCATTTTAATTAATATTTTCCTATAACACCTCGAGTCATAAACATCATTAATACCTGCCGAAACGCGTGACTTGATTTTATCGAAAGAAGTGACTGCTCCTTGCAAAATTCTACAATTTAAAGTGTCGTACTAAATATTAAAAATGAGTTGATTTTTAATGATTCAAAAAATACTACAGCCCAAAAAGGAGTCACTGCCTAAAAAAAGTTCCATATTGAAATTATTGTCGGATTACGTGAGACTCTCAAGGAATACCCAGTTCAGTTATACCTTTGCCAGCAAAAACTCGTTAGTCTGTTGGCGTCTTTCTGTCTGACTGTCTCTCGACACTTTCGCTGGAATCGTTGGTACTAAAGAAGTTTAAATTGTGTGTTGACTTTTGTACATCAGCAAGGCAGGTCGGCCTTAAAGCCCGGTGAATTTGTAAATGTATCCAAGGAAGAAGTTTGGGTGAATGCGACTTAATTGGAAGTGACCCAATTCGCTGCAGAAAGATAGCAACATCGCATAAAGTAACATCCAACTATGTCTGGTATCATTTGGTTGCTTTTTTTTGTGTGCGCCACTTCAAGAAACAAATTTCAAATTATAATTTTTCATTTCCTTTTGAATGTATGTATGTTCATACGAGTACATTCAGAAATTTGTATGTGCAGGCCTGTGCAAGCATACATACGTGTGGTATTCAATATGAACTGACAAATGCGAATATTGTGCATAATCAACACTTGTGTCTGTCGGGCTGTCCGTCCGCCTCATGCTATTCTCAAAGCAATTGACTCCGGTTACAATTGCGCCACCACCGATACTGGCAAACATTGCCATCGTCACCATCGCTGCTGCTGCCATCACCATCACCATTATCATCATGGCAGCGGTCGCTGTCTACAACTCGTGTATGAGCAATTCCTCAGTGATTAGAAGCTGCGTTGCATACTTACAACAATAATTCCGTGACTTTGCCAACTTCCGTCGTAGTTATGCAAAATGCAACTCTGCTTCCATCAAGTACGTACCATCTGTTAATAGACTACTGTCAACTGTTTTGAGAGAGTTTCGTCATTTAGTTTGTGTTTAATCGCTATTCAAAACATACAACCTCGTGGATTTTGTTGAAAATGGAAAAAAGTGAATTTCGAGCGCTCATTGTAAATTATTTTTTGCAGAAAAAATCGTCAATCAAACCAAGGAAAAGCTTTAAAAATACTATGGAGACTCTGCCCTATCGATTTCAATAGTAAAAAAGTGGTTTACTGACTTTCGTTGTGGTCGCACAAGTACAAACGTTTTGGATGGCGAATTGAGGTCAATACACCTGAAAATGTCCAAAAAATCCACGATATTGTGTTGGCCGATCGAAGAGTAAAAGTGCGTTAGGTTGTTGATGCCATACGCATTTCATATGTCAGTGTGGTTTCGATTTTACATGATCAGTTGGGTTTAAGAAAGCTGTCTGCAAGATGGGTACCGCGTTTGCTCATAACTGACCATAAACATAATCATGCGACAACTTCAAAGGATTATTTAAAGTTGTTTAACCGCAACTCAAATAAGGTTTTACAGCGTTTTGTAACTGGGGATGAAACATGCATCCATTACAACGCTTCGGAGACCAAGCAGCAGTCTAAACAACGGGTTTCTCCGGGGGAAGTGGCTCCGAAAAAGGCCAAGGTGAATTTAGCAACCAATAAGGTATGGGCAACA
The DNA here is from genome assembly GCA_963513945.1 of Hydrotaea diabolus. Lineage (NCBI taxonomy): Eukaryota > Metazoa > Arthropoda > Insecta > Diptera > Muscidae > Hydrotaea > Hydrotaea diabolus. The sequence goes on from OY740716.1 coordinate 149,237,858, forward strand.
GTTTTTGCGATGAACATCGATTACCTTCAAAGGGGAAAAACAATAAACGGCAAATATTATGCCAACTTCTTCGACCGAGTAAACAAGGATTTAAAAAAAGACCTCATAGGGCCAAGAAAAAAGTTAATGATACACGGAAGCACAAGTGTGCAGTCTCCATGGCAAAATTGCACGAATTGGGTTACGAATGGGTACCTCATCTGCCCTATTCTCCGGATTCAGCCTCCAGTGACTATTTCCTATTTCCAAACCTAAAGAAATTGCTCTGTGCACGCAGAAAAAAGTATGGTTGGTGTGACAATATTCGAAAAGGATCATACTATTTTTGGTTATATGGTTGTGACACTACAATAATATGTCCCTCACAACAATAGTATGACTCAAATACAAACCACACTACGATTCTCACAACTATGCTATGATTCTCACAACAATAGTATGATTCTCACATAACCATACTATGATCCTCACACCCATAGTATCATTCAGTATTTCATTCATAACATTCTTGCATGTTTATGTACAGAACTGAAACAGAGACTTCTCTAAATATATTTCTAACGTAAGACTTTATAATGCGGCGAAGATAGTTCGCATAGACAATCACATTATCTATTTAACTAGAAACCACATTTTATGATGCCTCGATAACACGGATAATGCTTTAATTATAGCCCAATATTATGAAAGTAACGAATACTTTACCCCAGCTATTGAAAATGGTTTCGTTTCTCCTGAAAGTTTTTTATATTTGGATAGAAAAGGTTATATTCAAACCTCATATTTGCAGAAGGGCCAATAACAAAATTTTAAATTGTCTCGTTTTAAATGACGAAAATAAAAGATATGGCACTTCCGTCTCTAAAAGGGACAAAATCATATCCACCTCTACCAGGAAAAAATGCTGGTGGCTGACACCCTAATACATTCCATCTTGGAACTTCGCCCTTCTTTAAATTCCTCTTTTATCTTATACACACAAATTTATGTAACGCCTTTTAAAATGTTTCTTTGCAAAAAGTATTTTCACAACGTGAATCTATAAAGTACAATAACTTTACCGTTTTCTGAAAAGGAAGTTAAATGCATTTATCAATTGAACAGAGAGCTCGATTAGAGACTAGTTTTAAGTTAAAAATTGCTTATTATACTTTTGATTGTTTAAGTGTGTAAGGAAATACTTTTGCTAAAATAAATATTCATTAAAAAAAACAAATGCCTATTTTATGGACCTCAAAAAATCCTATTTTTTGAAAGTGATACAAAAATTGGAGAAACGTTGGACAAAGTGTAGTGAACTAAAGGGAGATTGTGTTGAAAAACATTTTTTTGCAAACAATAACTGTGTTTTATTCGAAAAGTCACGGAATTATTGATATGCCCTGGTATATAAAGGCTGTTTTTTAGACCTGTGGTTTTCATGAATAAATATAAAGAAGAAATAATGTTATGCCTAAGAATCTAGCTTTATTATAAAGATAAGGATTTGCTATTATGGTTTAAAAATAATTTTGGCAAAGTGGCCTCAGCAGCTGGCTCGAACCAATTTCAGCCCAGAAGCCCAATTTTCGACCACTTTTTGCAGTAGTTGGGGCCGTATGTCCGCAATAACGCGCCGAATATTCTCTTCCAAGGCGTCGGGCTTATCTGCGTTAATGAGAGACTTTACAAATCCCCACCAAAAATTTTCCAGTGGTATTAAATCGCTCGATCTTGAAGGCCACGCCACAAGCCCACGACGCGGGTTAATGCGCTCACCACAAGTTTCCTTCAATAACTATACTTAGTAGGGACATAAATACTGTTACACATGTTTTTTTAATATATTTGTTGATGTATATTGTATCCAAAAAGGATCTACTTATTCGAAATGTCCGCCTTTTGCCTTTACACACGCCTTAAGTCGCACTGGCCAATCGTCAATAGCTGCACAAATCTCGTCCATTGGAAAACTGGCCACAGCTCGAACCAAAGCAGTCTTAAGAGATCCAATGTTGGAGTATCTTTTGTGACAAACCTTGTCCTCCTAAACCGTCTACAATTTGTAATCCAATGGGTTCAAATCTGGACTGCCTGAGGGTCGTTCTTCAGAGGAAATGAACGCTGGCAAATTGTTTCGAAGCCAGGCCTGGGACGTTTTAGCCTTATGAGCCGGCGCAGAATCCTGCTGGAAAGTCTATGGCTGGCAGAGGAAATGAACGCTGGCAAATTGTTTCGAAGCCAGGCCTGGGACGTTTTAGCCTTATGAGCCGGTGCAGAATCCTGCTGGAAAGTCTATGGCTGGCTTTGGAACAGGGAAATGTTAAGAGGTTTCACAAAAGCTTCAAAAACGGTTTCTTGGCAAACTTTGGCCGATGTTTTGACTCATTGTTCGCAGAAATGCATGTCAGTGACCCCATCGTAAGAGACACCCCACGAAACCATGACTGAAGCTGTGTGATGACCCTTTTCCACACTTGGGATCAGTTCAGGTGCTTCCTTAGATGAACGCGCAAACACTCTATCATTTTGCTTGTTAAATTTTTCCCGAACGTTAAACATTTTTCATCGGTGAACAAAATTTTTCTGTGCAAGTTTTCAGCGTGATTCACCAAAAGACGTTTGCATTTTTCAATCCTATTTTTTTTAAGCTGCAGTCAAAATGTGCGGTACGTCGTTTAAAAGCCCCAAGTCCCAAGTCTTTTTTAATAATTCGACTCATGGACTTTTGCGTGATCTTCATCTCACGAGCCATGATTTTCTGTTTTCGGAGCGGATTTCTGTGAATTCTTGATTTAACGGCTTTGATGACATGAAGTGTTCGAACAGAGCGTGGGCGGCCCGACCGTTGACGGTCTTTTACATCTCCAGTCTTCTGAAACAGTTTTATGCATCGGTAGACGAATATGAGGCTTATCCCTAGTGGCCGGAGCGTTTTGAAAATATCGCTTTTTTTCAATTCACACTTGAAAAGCGCTATTACAGCGTTATAGTTCTCATTATCTGACCACTCCATGATGAAAGTTGAAACAATTTTAAAATCCTGTTACAGACTAACGCTATTGAGGTTAGCTTTCAAACCCCATATGACATTAACGGGGTATGTTCAGTTATACTATTGAAATGGGTGGATTCAATGTTGTAACAGTATTTATGGCCCTTCTAAGTATTGTTTCGTTGGCTGTATGACATGTAGCGCCGTTGTGTTGAAAGCAAAGATCGCCCACATCAACATCCTACAACTCAGACACGAAAGATTCATTAATCGTGGTGCTATCGATTTCCCCATTGACTGTAACATTATGGCCGGCTTTATTTTGAAGAAATATGAACCGATGATTCCCTCTTCCTAAAGAGCACACTTAGCAGTGACTTTATGAGGAGGTAAAGGCGTCTCAACAATGGCTTTTTGATTTTTATTACTCTAAATGCGACAATTTTAGTTATTAACGTACCCATTCAACCAATAGTAAGCTTCATCGCTGCTGTGCGTCAAGATAAATTCGAATTTAACTAGCGAAGACACTAACCACCCGTACTAACAGAGGTCTGTTAAGCCCGTAGCAGAGTTCTGTTAAGAGGTTAACATATATCAGTAAAATAGTGAAAAATTCATAAAAAAAACACTTTTCTTGACGCGTTTTAATAAAAAAAAATAAACCAAAATAACAAATGGATGTGTAGTTTATGAAGCTAAAATGAAAATTACTAAAATAAATTTTAAAATATTTAATCTTTGGGATATTCTGTCCTATAATCATCTGGAGGGCAGTAGTGCGTCCGACTGACGCCATGGAAATAGACGATGCCAACATTAAATTCAAAATAAAAGGAGAGAGTTAGTCAGCAGTAAAAAAAAAACAGTTTTAAACAAGTAAAAAATGTAAAGTTTGGCTGTGCCGAACTTTGGATACCCTCCACCAGATTCCCAAATTTGGTGCGGAAGTGTGTTCTATATAGAAATTTTTATGTGCAAAATTTCATTTCGATAGGTCAAGCTTGTGGTGAGTTATCATCATATTATTTCTCACAGCCCATGAGACCGTTTGTGTGGGAGGCACCAGTAGGACTTTTCCGATCTCAACAGAATTTGGCGCAGAGATGTGTTCTATATAAAAATCTTTATGTAGAAAATTTCATCTCGATAGGTCAAGTTTGTAGTGAGTTATTGTCATATTATCTTTCAAGGCCCATGAGACCGTTTGTGTGGGAGGTACCAATAGGTCCTTTCCGATCTTAGCCAAATATAGCGCAAAAGTCTGTTCTATATATAAATCTTAATGCCGAAAATTTCGTATCGATAGGTCAAGTGTGTGGTGAGTTATTGTCATATTATTTTTTAAGGTCTATGAGACCGTTAGTGTGGGAGGTACCAGTAGGACTTTTACGATCTCAACCGAATTCAGCGTAGAAGTGTGTTGTATATAGAAATCTCGATGTGTAAAATTTTATTTCGATAGGTCAAGTTGGTGGTGAGTTATAGTCATATTATTTCTCAAGGCCCATAAGGCCGTTTGTATGGGAGGTACAAGAAATGGTGGCCCAATCTAAACCATTTTTACATAAATGATTGCGCCTGTATAGACATTATTACTTTGCTCAAGAAACTGGACGCATATTTCCAAATAAAATACTAATTTTTATGAGGTAGTGTCGGTTGAGGGTCTCCAGCACCAACTTCCCGCATTTTCAATACCAACCATGCTAGGTTAACTACACATGTTTGTGCCAAATTTCACCTCCCTAGCTGTTTTCATTCAGGCTCTATCTTGTTTTCAACAGACGGACAGCCGGACAGCATGGCTAGATCGACTTAGAACGAGGATCAAGAATATATAATTTGTTGGGTGTCCGATGATTATTTCAAGTTGTTACAGACAGAATGACAAAACTAATGGTGGAGGGTATAAAAACGTAAGCGTGTTTGTTAAAAATATTTCAGTTAAACAAAGCTAAAGCAATTTGTTGGAAAAAGTTTTAATTTCCGTATAAAAAGTACTATTATTGCATTAGATCCGAAACAGAGAGTTCATAAAAAAATCAATTTTCTTTTTTTTCTTTTTATGATGTGGACAACATATGAGCATCGAATGAGACCGATCCCATGCCCTAAAAGTGTTTCCTCCCAGAGATATGCGCGTTTTATGAAAGTGAAGTCGACGTTTCTAAGCGCAAATAGAAAGGGAACTAAGCTTTAAAATGGCTCTCCTGAACAAAAGTGGTTTTTAACCGTAAGTCCCTTTCTTTTTTGCGCGTCACATATAGAGAAGTTTTACATGGCTTACAGAAAAATCTCTTACTTGCCGACTTAAAGTGGAACGTCTCTAGTGCAAATTATGCTTTCCCATGCAATCCCAAGCGTTGTTGTTTGTCGTACGAGTACCGTATGCAATTTCTATGCATCTCTTTTTCTTTGCAACGAATGCAAGACCCAAATAATGCATTGCCTGCAATTTCAATTGAATTGCTTGGGGAACAAAGGAAAATGTGTCATGTACTCAACACTCCATAGAAGTACAGACATATGTACTTATACACATATGTACATATGTATGTGCACATACATACATAGTACTAACATACATATATTTACAACACATGTACTGAAGCATATGTGTCAACGGTTTTCCGCTTAAATTTAGCAATTTCTCCCTGATTATTAAATGTGCAATGAGCTGTGATTGAAGTGGGTTTCTAAATTGTGCAATACAAATTTATATCGAATTATTGCGCCAACACACACACATACACAGATGGAGGATAGATAATATGGTCCGACCACATGCGATAATAATATTTTTTTTTACAGAGCACTTACTTCCTATTTTGTGTTTTCAGTCTTCCCAGTGCGCGTTTTTCCCTTCGCAGTCTGTTCTTTCCGTTGCTGTCACCTAAACAATTATCTAACATAAGTGACTCAGTAAAATTTTATACAGCTGTACGGGTTCAAATCCAACCAAAAATCTATATCGGGGGATGCCCAAATGTGGTCATCGTTACTGTTCAAAAATGAACATAGCATTTCTCTCTACCTACTATACGAGGGCGATTCGAAAACTTCTTAGCCTAGCACAAAAAAAACGGTATAAACAGAAAAAAAGTTAAGTGTTTTGGAAACTTCTATCTCTGCTATGAACACATGTTAAATTTTGTTTCGATCTGGCAACTCCTTCATATAGAAACAGGTGTTCACAAAAGACGCATCCGCTACTTTTTACAATAGAAAAATTAGAAATGCGTGGTGTCATTAAATATTTACATAAAAAAGGTTTATCGGGACAAGAAATTCATAATGATATGGTGAATGTGTTAGCTGAAAGTGCTCCTTCATATGCAACAGTAAAAAATTGGGTTGCTGAATTTAAACGTGGTCGTACAAGCATTGAAGATGAACCACGTAGTGGACGTCAAAAAACAGCAACAACAACAGAAATTGTAGCCAAAGTGCATGATATGGTATTAAATGATCGACGAATAAAAGTGCGTGAAATAGCTAATATCATGGGCATCTCAAATGAACGAGTCCATTTAATTTTCCATGAAGAACTACAGATGAAAAAGCTTTCTGCAAGATGGGTGCCGCACTTGTTAACAATCGACCAAAAACGCATAAGAATGAACATTTCTCAAGCTTGTTTGGGTCGTTTTCAGCGAAATAAAATGGATTTTAAGCGTCGTTTCATAACTGTTGATGAGACACTATACTCCAGAGACAAAAGAACAATCCAAACAATGGACTGAAGCTGGAGGAAGTGCCCCAAAGAAGGCAAAAACAATTCAATCGGCTGGTAAGGTTATGGCAACGGTCAACGGATCAATTAAATGTACAAATTCGAGAAAAACGTCCTGGCTTACAACACAAAAAAATAATTTTTCATCAAGACAACGCACCAGCGCACAAGAGTGTTTTAACAATGGCTAAAATCAACGAATTAAAGTACGAGTTGCTTGACCACCCACCTTATTCTCCTGATTTAGCTCCCAGTGACTTTTGTCTGTTCCCAAATCTAAAAAAATCCTTGCTGGCAAGCCTTTTACCTCAAATGAAGGTGCAATTACAGTTGTAAACCACTATTTTGAAGACCTTGAGGAATACTATTTTAATCAAGGGATAGAATTGCTAGATAAGCGTTGGACTAAGTGCATTGAAGTTTCAGGAGATTATATTGAAAAATAAAAATATTTTTAAAAAACTAACTATTCTCTTTCATTGATAGGCTAAGAACTTTCCGAACCGCCCTCGTATATAATTTTTTTGCTATGAATGTGAGTTTTTACCGCATCGGCGTCCTATTTCAGGCCACTTTTATATTTTGTTTATAAAGGGTGATCCATCCAGAAGTATTTTTTCATAACAAAAAAAAACATAAAAATTCAAACCAAGCGTGGAATTTTTACTGGTAATTTGAAATTACATTTTATGGCATTTATTTTTTGAAAATAATTTTCAAAAATAAATAATAATATTGGCAACTGTTGGCAATTGTTGGCAACTGTGTTGTGAAAATGAGCGTTCGGTGAGAAACGGGAAGATCCGCTGTTTTCGACCAAAATGTTGTTTAGTGATGAGGGCCATTTCTGTCTCAACGGCATAGTCAATAAACAAAATTGCCGCATTTGGGCTGAAGAGCAACAAGAAGAGGTTCAGGAGGTACAATTATACCCAGAGAAAACCACGGTTTGGTGCGGTTTATAAGCTGGTGGAATCACCGGTTTCAAATTTTTTTTTTTAAAAATTATGATGGCCGGAACGTAGTCGTGATTATTGGTCGCTAACGCGCCATGATATCGATCTTTATGTTACCTGAAATTGAAGCCCGTCATCTTGACGACATTTGGTTTCAACAGGACGGAATGGATCTATTGAGAGGTCATTTCGAAAAGCAGCTAACTTCACGTTTTGGACAGGTGAGTTGGCCGCCTAGATCGAGTGAATCACACCTTGAGATATTTTTCTTTGGGGTTACTTAAATTCCAAAGTCTATGCAGACAAACCAGCTACGTTTCAGATTTTGGAAGCCAACATTACGCATGTCATTAAAGCCATACCGGTCGAAATGCTCGAACGGGTTATCCAAAATTGGATCCTCAGAATGGAAACCCTGAGGCGTAGTAGCGGCCAACACTTGAAGGAAATTATATTTAAAAAATAAATGCCATAAAATTCAAATTACCAATGAAGATTCCACACTTAATTTGATTTTTTTATATAATTTTTTTTGTTCTGAAAATATACCTCTAGATGGATCACCCTTTATAAACAAAATATAAAAGTGGCCCGAAATAGGACGCTCATGTGGAAAAACTTCATATTTATAGCAAAAACTGATATATTGTAGGTACACGCAGAGAAAAGATATGGTTACACTATGGTCACCACAACAATAGTATGTTCTCTACAATAAAAGAATGTTCGTCGCAACCATAGTATTGTTTTATGAATTTCATTTTGACAACAGTATGATTGTAACAACATTACTATTGTTGAAATGTAACAATAGTATTATTGCCAACGTTAGAAATGAAAATGTAGTTATAGCAACCATAAAAAAATGGTTGGTGCTACAAAACTATTGTTGTTTAAAATTTACGCTAACAAAAATATGATCACGACAATCATAAAGTACTATGAACCTAACAAAACAGGTTTTATAAAGCATACATGTATGTGTGTGCGTATGTTTTTTCATATACAAAAAAAAAACATGCACATCGTGTGAATGGTTGTTGTCCATTAAAAAAACTACAGCAATCGAAAGGTAGTTCCAGGGATTTTTATTGTCTTTACTTTGTTCGGTGTAATAATCTAATACCGAATGGTTCTCGTTTATTTAAAATCTGCCTGCACTTAAGTATATATCCATTGATCATGGTTTAATCACATTCGTTTCTTGGGGTCTACGGATGGTGAAGAAGCATTCACCCCTGCTGCCAACTAAAAGTGTTTTCAACTGCTGTTGGAATATATATTTTTGTTTCTTGAATGAAATGTTTAATAAAAACATGGCATTAATTCTGGCTATTAACTTATTGTAATGCAATTTAATATAACCTGCTTGATACAAATCTTTATTTTTGAATAACAACATTACCCAATCATACTATGGTTGTGGTGATCATAGTATGGTTATGTGTGAATCATACTATTGTTGTGAGGATCAGAATAGTGTTGTGCCATAACCATATACCCAACAATAGTATGATCCTCTACCAATATTGTCAACCCAACCATACTTTTTTTCATTTTTGAATATATATCTATGATACATATGTGACGCGCAAAATAGAAGGGGACCTATGGGTAAAAACCATTTTTGTTCAGGAGAGCCATTTTAAAGATTTAAATACGTGTATCTTTGGTGAACCATCACCAAAGATATGGGATCGGGGATTCGATGCTCGGATAATGTCCACATCAAAAAAAAAGTGAAAAATGTTTTTTTTTTACCCTAAGGTCCCTTTCACTATGCGCTGTCACATATTATAATTACTTTATTTATGTTGGTTATCGCTCATGTCCATGACATTCCTAAACTAATAGTACACATGCTGTTTGTCAGGTAGGCCGCTACTGATACGGTCATCCATTCTTCTCGTTTTTTCTTATGATACAAGCAAGATATTGATGCCATTTAGTAAAGGGTGGAAATTTAGAATTGTAAGTAGCATATAAGATATTGAAATATTATGAATAAATTGAGTATCAAAACTGATCTTGAACGGCTCTGTCATTTTCACCTTCTGCAACACTTCCTAACATTTTGGTCCTTCGAAAGTAGAAGAAACTAGCTACGCAACAGTCATTGTGAGAAGAAAAGCAGAAAGATTTCTATTTCACTAAGAACATCACACAAGTGGCAGAAGCAATAAAATTGATAGAAGAGTCAACGGACAACTCCGAAGCTCCAGATGCTCCAAAATCCAAAGCAGATCTATCTGCAAAATCCAATCCGGGTAAATCGCTTTCTGTACAAGAAATTGCAGAAAGTCAGAAACAAAGACTTGCATTCAAAAACAATGAAGCAATGCTTAAAATGGAACAACAAACTCATTTCCAGCAACAGCAGGTGCGAGAACAACAAAAGCAAAACGAACTATTCCAGCAGCAAATTAGGGAGTTTATGAACTCGATGAAGGAAAAAAAAGGCTGAGAAACAATCCACAATCCCGGATCCTGCCGTGAATAAACCTAAAAATTTTGACGAGAAACAAGTGCTTGGCTTTGTAAATACAGAAGGGAAATCACAAAACTCGGTAGAGAAGGAAGACACTGCTGCGAGCTTTGCCATAAAAGCAATACGTTTTCAAGAAGATAAAACGGAGAACATATCGAAAATAACGCTTGCGCCTCCTCAGCCCACTAAATATGATGAGGAAGCGTTGCCAAAACTACCCACGAAAGTTACCAGTATCAGAGAATCTGAAAGTCAGGATCCCTTCTGCTAATATTTCAGCCGAAAGATTTGAACAGCATCAGAAAGGAGGATTTTACTACATTTTAAAAGAGTCGGTGACTGCGACTCATTGGATGTACAGGAACCCGAATCTACTGTGTCATTTCGAGATGTCGCAGCTAAATGTTAAAGTGTTTTAAGAGATAAATTTCTTCATGATTTCCCTCTTTTTGCAGCATCCTGTAAAAACATTCCTGCTGTGGCTAAGAATGTGCAAGAGAATCCACCAACACCAACTCGTCATAGTTCTCAGGAAGTGAAGATTTCTCGCACTTTTTAAGAAGAATTAAAATTGGTACAAGAACTGTAGCCTCATGACTATCCGATGCATTTTCGCTTCGCCCAATGGTCTGAAGATCGTTTGGCAGGAGATGAAGAATTTTGCCGAAAAATCATGTTTTCGGATGAAGCTCATTTTCGTCTAGGTGGCTAAGTCAATAAGCCAAATAGTCGCACGTGGGGTTCAGAGAACCCACACGTGACTATTGAGTAGCCAATGCATTTACAAAGAGTGACTGTTTGAATGAAAACGGACTTCTTGTGATCAGAAACTGAGAATATCGACCTGCGCGATATGTGGTTTCACGATTGTGGTGGCCCTACTGCCAACGAAACAATGGCTATTTTGCACGAGAATTTCAATGGACGTGTTATCTTACGGAGTGGCGATGTTAATTAGCCGCCACGATTATGTGATTTTACGCCGTTGGACTTCTTACTTTGGGGATATTTAAAAGAAAAGTGTTTGTCAATAAGCCAAGAAAAATTTATGAGCTAAATGATGAGATAATTTGGCACATTAACGATATTAAAGCTCCAGTAAGTCTCAGAGTCATTGAAAATATGCACCTTCGGATAGAGCTTTGCCATCGAAGCCGTGGCGAGCATTGAGCAGACATTGTTTCTTGAAAACATACATTGGAAAGTTTAAAATTTTTTAGCATAAACGTAATCAGAACGTTTTGACGTATGACCATCATTTGTGTTGTTTACAGTGACTTGAAAAAATCAATGTGGCAAAAAAATATGGAATTAACTTGTGAACATTTTCGTGCGATTATTTTTCACAACTTTCGACGTGGACTATCACGACAAGAGTGCATCGATGAACTTACATCTTTGTATGGCGATGAAGCACCATCCTATAGCATTGGTGGTTAATGGTTAATGAATTTAATCGTGGCCGACGCTCGCTCAAAGACGAGGATCGTCCCAAAAACGGCCGTTGTGCCAGAAAACGTTGATGCCGTGCATGAACTGATAATGCAAGATCGTCATGTGACATACTGTGAGATAGAGGCATCCTTGAGCATTTCTTCCACCAGAATACATACGATATTGCATGAACACCTGGCCGTAAAAAGGTTTGTTTTCGTTGGATCCTGCACAATTTGACAATCGCTCAAAAAAAACTTGTGTCGATTTGTGCAGAGAAATTTTGAAAAAAATACGATCGCGGTGCTTCAAAAGACGAAATATCGAAATATAAAATTATCGAGCGACAAACAGCTGTCGAAGAAGAAAGTTGAACGCGGATATTCTCATAAGTAATCGACATAATTAATGTTCTATGACAAGATAACAGGCCTGTTCGCTTGCACAAGACAAATACGAGCCAACAAAGCATCGAATTACCAACATTTCGCGCGGAAGTCGCCGAGTGCTTGTGCCAAACAGATAATAAAAGATCGGTAGGTCGCCCATCTGCAACATTGCTTGAGAGTAACTCGCCACATAGAGTCATTAATTACCACACGCAGAGAAAATATATGGTTACTATATGGTCACCGCAACAATAATATGTTCTCTACAATAAAAGCATATTCGTCGCAACCATAGTTTTGTTTTTTAAATTTCATTTGAACAACAGTATGATTGCGGCAATACTAATATTGTTGAAATGTAACAATAGTACTATTGCCAAATTTAGAAATGAAAATATGGTTGTAGCAACCATTAAAACGTTGTTGATGCAACAGAAATATTGTTGTTTAAAATTTACGCTAACAATAATATGATTGCGGAAATCAAACAGGTTTTATAGAGCAAACATGGATGTGTGAGCGTAGGTATTTTTTGATATACAAAAAAAAACACATGCACACGATACAGTGCATGGTTGTTGTCCATTATGAAAAACAACAACAATCGAAATGTAGTTCGAGTGATTTTTATTGTGTTTACTTTATTCGGTGAAATACTCTACTACCGACTGATTCACGTTTATTTAAAATCTGCCTGCACTTAAGTATAGGTATATACGTAGCCATTAATCATGGTTTCATAACATTCGTTACTTGGGGTCTACGGAAGGTGAATTAGCATTCACCCCTGCTGGCAACTAAAGGTATTTTCGACTGCCGTTGGAATATATATTTTTGTTTCTTGAATGGTATGTTCAATAAAAACATGGCCTCAAATCCGGCTATGAACTAATTGTAATGCAATTTAATATGACTTGCTTGATAAAAACTTCTATTTTTGAATTACAACATTACCCAATCCTAATAAATAATTTTGGGTATGTTTATATATGAGTATATGAATATGATGGAGTGAATCATACTATGGTTGTAGGGATAATAGCATGGTTGCGTGTGAATCATACTATAGTTGTGTGGATCATAATACGGTTGTATGAGAAAAATACTATTGTTGTGAGAATCATAGTATGGTTGTGGAGATTGTAGTATGGTTGAGTGCGAATCATACTATGGTTATGGGGATCATAGTATGGCTGCGTGTGAATCATACAACGGCTGTTAGGATCATACTATGTTTGTATGAGAAACATACTATGGTTGTGAGGATCATAGTACGAGGGCGACCGCAAAACTAACTGGCCTGGCACATTTTCTGTTTTACTAGCAACTTTTTTTTTGTTTTTTAAAGCAATCTTTTATAAGCCATCTGTCAAAATTTCCGAAATATTTAATGATTATTTTCTTTGTTACAGGTGATTGAAGTAAACAAGTTTTATAATTTTTGAAAAATGGAAAATAAAGAGTTTCGTGCGGTAATTAAACACTTTTATATAAAAGGTTATACGCCACAATTAATCAAAGAAGAATTGGATTCTGTTCAGGGTGATAATGCACCATCATACTCCAACGTGAAATTCTGGGTTCAACAATTTAAAATGGGTCGTTCAAGTACGGAAGATGAACAACGCTCTGGAAGACCAAAAACTGGTACTACTACGAGTATTGAAAACATTGGAAAAATATTTAATGAAGTGACTAAAGATAGACGAATAAAGCTCAGAGAACTTGCTGATATTGTTAAAATACACGAAAAACAAGTTTGTAGTATTTTACATGATGAACTCTACATGAAAAAGCTATCCGCAAGATGGGTGCCGCGTCTGTTGACTTTGCCCCAAAAAATCGTCCGTTGGACCAATTCGGAGGAGCTTTTAGCGATTTATCAGCGTAATCCAATAGAGTTTTTGCGCCGATTCATAACTGTTGATGAAACATGGATCCATCACTACATCACAGAATGCAAAGAACAGTCAAAACAAAATGGATAGAAGCTGGTAAAAGTGGTCCCAAGAAGGCGAAAACTGTTAAGTCCGCAGGAAAAGTAATGGCCACAGTATTTTGGGATGCAAGGGGTATACTATTTATTGATTATCTTGAGAAAGGAAAAACTATAAATAGTGAATATTATTGTGCATTATTGGATCGGTTGAGTGAAGAAATCAAGATAAAACGACCGCATTTAGAAAAAAAAAACAAAGTTCTTTTTCATCAAGATAATGCTCCTTCACACACTGCATTTTTAACTCAACAAAAACTGGCCGAATTACGATTTGAAATTTCTCCGCATCCACCATATAGTCCAGATGTAGCTCCTTCTGGTTATTTCTTGTTTCGGTGGCAAAAAATTTTCGTCCAATAGCGAGGTTATTGCTGAAACTGAGGCATATTTTGAAGGTCTTGAAAAATCTTATTTTTTGGATGGAATTAAAAAACTTGAAAGAAGTTGGATGAAGTGTATTGAGTTGGAAGGAGATTATGTTGAAAAATAAATAATAATAATTCCAAAAAAACGGTTCTTTTTATGTTAGGCCAGTTACTTTTGCGGTCGCCCTCGTAGATCGGATAACTAAAACTCGTTGCACTTATCCGAACTACCCTTAAGTGAAAACTACGTATAACGGATTTTCACTTAAGCTAAGTCGACTGTATGTTGTCAACCCTGGCTACTCGCAACTCACACTTATCATTAAAATGATAATGAAATTAAATTTTATTTAATAAAGTGAAAACACAATCTCTATCATCTGCAATTTTCATTTATTTATGCGATTTCCATTTCATTGTAAACACATAAATATGTTTCTATTTAATTATATTTGAAATAACAACATTAAGCGGAACTGATAAAGCCACCTTAACAGTATTAACACTTCTCGATAACGAAATAATATACGAGTGTAATTGTCTTGTTTTTGTATTAAATGCTGCAGTGGCAATTTGCATTTATTTAACAGTTAATATTATTTGATTTAAATAAAGTTTTTTTTATTTGAGTTGCTTTTGTTAAAGCTTTGGTTTAATTTCGATTTGGCAACAAAAAACGGACGGTAATGCGAGCCATGAATATAAATGGAGTGTTAATGCGTGCGCGCCAGTGTCTAGGAGGTGGTGCGGCAACAGCAGCAGCTCCACCAGCAACATGGTAGCGCCGGCAACAATGAATGCAACGCGATAAATGCAACATTTGCAACGCAGCAACAACAAGTTCGAGGGTAGGACACAATGGCCAGCTGGGTTATTTGAAGTGAATTTCTCACGAATATTAAAATACATTGTAGAGGCGTACAAAGAACTACAAATAATTGTACCATACCATAATGTATTTTACAATTTATGTAAACCGTATTTTATTGCTGTGGTGTCTGTGTCGAGCTAATAGTGGAAAAATGTGCATTAAATGGTTCAAAACACCTCAAGTGAGTATTGAAACCTGACAAATTTAGTGGACGATGAAGACAAGTTTCACGCCTTACTCTAGTTTTAGCACGGGTAAACACCTCCTTTTTTTAAAATAACCAACACTCAGGGGAGGCCCCCTATACAGGGTTGCCCATATTCGACGGACCCATGTTTTTTTTAAAAAAAATCAAAGAAAAAAATAAAAATTTGGCGGTTGGCAATCTTAATCATTTAATTTGTTCCAAGTAGATTTGTTTACATCAATTTTTGAATATGATATCTCTCAAATGGCCGCCTCTGGCGTTGATGGCGTATTGTGCCCTTTTTGCAGCATTTTCCATCGTTTTCGCCAACATTTCGGCCGGAATAGCGGCTATTTCTTCACGAATGTTGTCCTTGAGCTCTTCTACGGTCCTTGGCTTGTTAACGTAAACCTTTGACTTCAAATATCCCCACAAGAAGAAGTCAGGCGGCGTCAAATCGGGCGAACGCGGTGGCCAGTCCAAATCACCACTTTTCGACATCAAACGGCCCGGAAACAAATTCTTCAGAAAATCGATTGTTATGCGACTTGTGTGCGGTGGAGCGCCGTCTTGTTGAAATCAGAACTGCCTCATACGCTTTCGACGAATAATTGGCATCACAAAATTGGTCATCGTGTCGCGATAACGCTCCTGGTTGATGGTAACAGCATGGCCATTTTCATTTTGGAAGAAAAACGGCCCAATGACCGTTTTCGCACTAACGCCGCACCAAACTGTGACTTTTTCGTCATGAAGAGGCACTTCTTGAATCTCCTGAGGATTTTCAGTGGCGTAAATACGGCAATTTTGCTTATTTACGGTCCCATTCAATGTGAAATGGGCTTCATCGGACATGATAATTTTGTTCCAAAATTGCTCGTCATCTTCGGCCATTTCGATGACTCTTTGGGCCCATTCCAATCGACGAGGCTTGTCCACAGGCAACCATCTTTGCGTCAATTGAATTTTGTACGGGAACAAATGCAAATCAACGCGAATAATCCGTTGTAAAGTGGACCGAGCCATGCCCAACTGCTAAGAACGGCGTTTTTGGGATGTTCTTGGGGACCTCTCAACACTGGCTCGTACGGCAGCGATATTCTCGGCCGATCGCCTTGGTCGACTTTTTTTTGGCCTCTTCGGATTAGAAAGAGCCTCACCAGTCGAAAAATTTTCGTATAAACGCTTAATGGTGTTCTTAGAAGGCGCACTTCTCACATTTTTTAATATTTTAAAAGCAGGTTGAGTTTTCACAATTGACTTGTTCTGTTGAATGTAAATTTCAACTATTTCAGAGCGCTCGCGTGGCGTGTATTGTTGCATGGTAAAAATCTGCTTGGACTGACGCTTCAAACGCGGTATGTCATTAAGCGATCTGACATCTCTGTCAAAAGTTATGGCGTTGCCAGATGGGTCCGTCGAATATGGGCAACCCGGTACATGCGGTGCATTGCGTTGGCGAGTGGAAAGTAAAGGATCGGAGGCGGGAAAGAGGGAGTAATGTTTATTGACACTTGCCTTGAACCTCTGGATGTCGTAGTTAGTGGTAAATACATTCGCCGGAAGTCGATTCCACATACGGACTGTACGAGCGAAAACGAATTTGATCTGTAGTGTATAGTGCGGTCAACTGGCCAATCGATAACAAACGGGTGTGAATTCCTAGAAAGTCGCGTATCCCTGCCGAACATCCTCACGTCAGGAATAAGGCGACGGATGTCTGATGAACACACACCATGAAAGTAACGATAGAACAGCGTCACGCAACCCACACTCCGACGATGCTCAAGGGAAACAATAGAGTTGGATACCCTACTGTCACCTATCAGCACCATCGCTCTCCTTTGAACGCGGTCAAGTAGCTCCAAGGATGATTTTGGAGCACCTGCCCATATATGGGAGTTGTATTCCATCTTCGGCCTGATGAAAGTTGTATAGATATTGAAAAGATCAGTAGGAGTGAAATATTTCTTGCACCGCTTTAAAAAGCCTATGCACTTAAGTGCTTCTTTCGACACTTCGAATACATGACTCGCCCAACGAGCGTCACATTGTATTTTCATGCCCAGAACATCAAGAGCTTCTGATTGTTCAATATCTATACCATCAATAGAAATTGACGATATTGTTGGGTCAGCGAATCGCTTGTGAGACAACAAGCAGCACTGTGTCTTGCGCGCATTAAAATCTACTCTATTCACTCGACCCCATTCGGAAATGGCCAGTAAATCCCGGCCAAGTGTCTCTTCCATTATTTGCCTTTTGTCTTCAATATCTTGAAGACTCGGCCTACGGTCGAATGAATATGAATGACAGATGTTACTGTCATCCGCAAAGGAGTATATAGGATTCACGGTCTGACCCAACATATCATCAATGAAAATTAGAAATAAAGAGGGAGAAATGACAGAGCCCTGTGGTACTCCTGCAGTAAGCCTATGTTTGTTGGAAGAGAACCCATCTACAACAACTCTTATAGTGCGATTTCTAAGAAAGCTCGATATAAAACGAGCGAAACTATCACCGATCTAACAGTCAGTCATATTTCAAAGCATATTAAAATG
The DNA here is from genome assembly GCA_963513945.1 of Hydrotaea diabolus. Lineage (NCBI taxonomy): Eukaryota > Metazoa > Arthropoda > Insecta > Diptera > Muscidae > Hydrotaea > Hydrotaea diabolus. The sequence continues at coordinate 149,255,821 of OY740716.1, forward strand.
TAACGTCTAATCAAAATCTCATAAAAAAACCTAAACATTAAACTCAAACACTTAACGAAAATTTGGAGATCAAAACTTACCTAATTTCCTCAAAATCCCACATCACGGGGAATTTGGGGGGAACTTCTCTCAAGCTGTGCAATATACTTAGTAGGGACATAAATACTGTTACACACGTTTTATGCTGTAAAATAAAAAAGTACTGAATGTTTTTGGACCACATATTTTTTAATATGTGAAAGCGCATAGAGAAAGGGACCTAAGGGTAAAAAAAAATCAATTTTCCCTTTTTTTTTTGATGTGGACAACATCAGAGCATCGAATGAGAACCCATGCCCCAAAAGTATTCCCTCCCAGAAATATGCGCGTTTTATGAAAGTGATGGTACACCTAATTTACACGTATTTAAATCTTTAAAATGGCTCTCCTGACCAAAACTGGTTTTTACCCTTAGGTCCCTTTCTATTTTGGGCGTCACATATATTTATTGATGTATATTGTACCCAAAAAGAATCTATTTATTCGAAATGTCCGCCTTTTGCCTTTACACACGACTTAAGTCGCACTGGCCAATCGTCCATAGCTGCACGAACCTCGCCCATTGGAAAATTGGCCACATCTCGAACCAAAGCAGTCTTAAGAGATCTAATGTTGGAGTATCTTTTGTGACAAACCTTGTCCTCTAAACCCGTTCACAATTTGTAATCCAATGGATTCAAGTCTGGACTGCCTGAGGGCCATTCTTCAGGGGAAATGAACGCTGGCAAATTGTTTCGAAGCCAGGCCTGGGACGTTTCAGCCTTATGGGCTGGCGCAGAATCCTGCTGGAAAGTCCATGGCTGGTTTTGGAACAGGGAACTGTTAAGAGGCTCACAACAGCTTCCACAACGGTTTCTTGGTAAACTTTGGCCGATGTTTTTACTCCTTGTTCGCAGAAATGCAGGTCAGTGACCCCATCGTAAGAGACACCCCACCAAACCATGACTAAAGCTGGGTGATGACCCTTTACCACCCTTGGGATCAGTTCAGATGCTTCCTTAGATGACCGCGCATACACTCTATCATTTTGCTTGTTAAATTTTTCCTGAACGGTAAACATTTTTCCACCGATGAACAAAATTTATTTTTCAATTCTTTTTTTTTAAAGCTGCTGTCAATAAATGTCCGGTACGTCGTTTGAAAGCCCCAAGTCCCAAGTATTTTTTAATGATTCGACTCATGGACTTTTGCGTGATATTCATCTCACAGGCCATGATTTTCTGTTTTGGGAGCGGATTTCTGTGAATTCTTGATTTAACGGCTTTGATGGCATGCGGTGTTCGAACAGAGCGTGGGCGGCCCGACCGGTGGCGGTCTTTTACATCTCCAGTCTTCTCAAACAGTTTTATGCATCGGTAGACGAACATGCGGCTAATCCCTAGTGGCCGGAGCGTTTTGAAAATATCGTTTTTTTTTTATCTCACACTTGAAAAGCGCTATTGCAGCGATACGGTTCTCATTATCTGACCTCTCCATGTTGATAGTTGAAACAATTTTAAAATCCCGTCACAGACTAACGCTATTGAGGTTAGCTTTCAAGACCCATATTACATTAGCGGGGTATGTTCAGTTCTACTATTGAAATGGGTGTGTTCAATGTTGTAACAGTATTTATGTTCCTACCCAGTAAACCAAATTTGTCGACAATGTCTGTTATTGGACAATTCTGAACAATATCTGAACTCTATCGAGAATTCTTACCGAAATTGTTACGAATCCTGTTCGGTTTGTCTGATGATTTTTTATTTATGTGTTCCGAAATATCTGAACGAATTCAGCCCAAATTCGGTTAGACTTGTCCGTGAGATTTTTATTAATTTTTTGTTCAGACTTCTCTTATCGAACTCGCAACGAATTCTGATCTATTTATTTAAAATTTTTGTTATTTGCTTCATATATTTTCGGATTTCAGATAAATTTTCAGATTGTCGTACAGAATTCTGGCCGAGTTCTGAAAGTTTGGTGCGAGGGATTTTTATTGTATTCGGAGGAAAACTCTTCTGCCGGCAGTTCTCGTTAAATGCAAAATTGGTTGCCCTTAAGTGTACAGCCACTAAACATAGATACAGCAAAATTATTGCTTGCGAAACTGCAGACACCCCTGCTTGTACCTAAAAGTCTTTCCGAACGCTTTTGGAAAATGTTTTACAACTTTTTTTTGTAGAACAAAAATATTTTCTTCTTTTTGATTGTTTACATTCAGAATGTACAAAAGCCTAGAAATCGTTCAGAATTCGGTTCGTAATGTCGGTAAAAACATCAGAATTTAATAAGACTTAATGCCAGAATTCTGACAGAAGTCGTTCAGAATTCGATACGACAAATCGACATTTCCCTTCGAGTTTCCCAAGACTACAGTTCAGAATTCGGTCATAAATCGGTTCGAAATGTCGGCAAAAACATCAGAATTCCCTCAGAGAAGTAGTTCAGAATTCGTGTCAACCTTCTCATATGTTTTTCGTTACAAACACGCTAAGAATTCTGATCCGAAATCGGAACATTTTGCCGATTGTCGTACAGAATTCTGACCGAATTCTGAAGGTTTGGTTTGCTGGGTACTAAGTATATTAGGGCCGCTCGATTTAAAAATCGCCCAATTGACAAGGAAAATCGTATTCTATAGATTAAAATAAGAAACTTTGCCCGAGGAACATCCCAAGTTGACTTACTGAGTTTTCGATAGTTGCTTCCTGTTGCGGTGTAGAGCATGGTGGCTTCTTTATAATTTAAAGAAAATATAAAAAAGGGCAAAAATCTATTTTTTAAACTATGATAACAACAACATAACAATCCAAGAAACAGTAGCAACAAAACTAAGCACACACACACAAAAATGCCTTATTAAAGCAAAGGTAATATTATTGAAATGGCTTCAGAGTCGAACTTTCTTTGTTTCAAAAAAACATTTCTTTTGGGGCACTCTAAATGGGCCAAATAATTAGTTTTAGAGGTATGGTTACTCGGGCAACGTTTCTCTTGGTCCCTAGTATACGATTTTTCTTGTCACTTGAGGGATTTTTTGCCTCCCTACAAATCGACCCGCCCTAGTGTATATACTTTCTAGGGCCTCCGCTCATTATTTCGTGATAATGCAAACGAAATGTTAAATTTGGTATACTATCCTCTCTTCGGAGGAGGGTATAACAAGTGCAAAACTCATACAATCGGCTGTGGTGGGCCCATGTTCGAGCAAATATAAGTTGTGGGGATCATGGTCATGGGTCAATGCTTCCAGTGTATCCCAATCTTAAAATCGATGTTATATTTACAAACTTGATTGGGCCGCTTTTTAGGCTCGTATATCCTGATTCGAATTTTATGCAAATCTTAAAATTGAGTGCATAACTCGATAAGTAAAGAAATTTCGCTTTTTCTCACTACCCACACGGAGAGAAAAAACATGGTTACAACATGGTCACGGGAATACTAATATGTTGTCCGCAATAAAAGTATGTTCGTCGCAACCATAGCATTGTTAACTGAATTTATTTTTGACAATAGTAAAATTGCTGCAATATTAATATTGTTGAAATGTAACAATAGTATTATTGCCAAATTTAAAAATGAAAATATGGTTATTGCAACAATATAAATATAGTTGGTGCGACAAAAGTATTGTGTTTTGCGTTTTATGTTAACAATAGTATGATTACGGCAATCATACTGTATGATTGTAATTTTTCTTCATTTTAATATGCTTTAAAGAACAAATGTTACTGGTACGGATCTAATGCAATAATAGTACTTCTTTATCGAAATTAAAATTCTTTAAACAAGCTGCTTTGGCTTTATTTAACTGAACTATTTTTAATAAAAACGCTTACTGTAAAATAAATCACTCTTATTATTCTGAATTTAATGTATTTTTGAACAATTTTCATAATTCAAATCTATTGTTGACAACTTAAACCAATTCTAATAGATCAAATCTATTGTCGACAACTTAAACAAATTCTAATAAATTATTTTGGGGATTATAGTATAATTGTGTGTGATCATACTATGGTTGTAGGGATCATAACATGGTTGCATGTGAATCATACTATGGTTGTGAGGATCATACTATGGTTGTATATGAAACATACTATGGTTGTGAGGATCATACTATGGTTGTGAAGATCATAGTATGGTTGAGTATGAATCATACTATTGTTGTGAGGATCATAGTATGGTTGTATTTGAATCATACCATTGTTGTGAGGATCATACTATTGTTGTACCACAACCATATACCCAACAATAGTATTATCCTCTTCGAATATTGTCACCACAACCATACTTTTTTTCTGCGTGCATATGCCCATGTTTGAAAGCCCTTATTTTTCGACGCACTAGCAGCCTCGGACCCATCGGTTAAGGCCTCAAGTTTATGCAGATCGAAAAATAAATTACTTATTTGGATTCCTTACGCATGGGATAAAAATGGGTAGAAAAACAAGATTTTTAAACTTACCCTCTTTTTTTTATTCTTTATTTATTCGAAATACTCGGAGAGGATTCGGTGGCATGCTTCTATCCTTTGATCCATATTATCAATGACTCTGACACATAATATGTTCACTGTCGTTACTGTTTCAAATTATCTCAACCTTTAGCTCCTTATAAGTTCTTAACTTATTGATTAACACTTTTTTTCTTTAAACGGTATCAAATAACATGATCGTGGCAGCCAATTAACATCGCTACGACGTGAGATAATAGGTCTTTGAATCACTCTCGAAAAAGAGCTATTGTTTCGTTGGTTGTTTGGCAAGTGGCGACATACTGTTGGAACCACATATTGTCCAGGTCCTTATCCTTAATTTTTGGGGCCACAAAAAGTCTGATTTATTGCGGGTTAACGAACACCATTCACGCTAACTGCTTGGCCAACCTCATTTTCGAAGAAGTACGGCTAGATGACGCCGCCATCGGCATCGGGTTTCAACAATCACTCGTGGATTCTCGTGGATTTGCCCAATTCTGTTTGTTAACGAATCCACAGAGGTAAAAGTGTGCCTCGTCATTTTCATTTTCAACGTTAACGAATCCACAGAGGTAAAAGTGTGCCTCGTCATTTTCAACGTTAACGAATCCACAGAGATAAAAGTGTGCCTCGTCACGAATTACTTAGTGCACAAAATGCACTTTGAGTTAAACGCCCATTTTCGTGAAAGGTTTCAACAATTTTAAAGCGCAGCTTAATTGTGTACCTTTTTAGGGTTGAATTTGTCAAACACTGAAACAAAGAAATGTCAAATTAAGTTGGGTATAAAAACTTGACGTAAAGGTCTGACTCACAATTAACAACGTTCATTGTGGTTGTCTCATCCTTTATACAGGGTGATTCATTCACGATTGGACAGTTTAATTCTTGGGGAGAAATGACAACGGTTTGAAAATTTTTGGATTAGGGGTCAGGACGTACTCAGGTAAAATTTCTAAGTTCTGTACCAGTGGTCGAATTTTTGTTTGTTTTCTTAAAAGATAGCCTTACACCTTACCTTTCCAGAGTCTCCTAAACGAAGCCCAGAGGTCCTTCTGTTCAAAGTTATGATTATTTGACTGAAATGTAATTTTTTTTTGGAAGCGAAATAACAGCTTATCGTACATTTATAATTTTTTGTAAAATAAAATAAAAATAAATTAAATTCAGTCAAATAATCATAACTTTGGAACGTTAGGACCTCTGGGCTTCCTATAGGTAATTTATGGAAAAGTGAGAGGTACGGCTATCTTTGAAGGGAAAAGAAACATCAAAAATCTAACCACTGGTTCAGAACAAAGCATCTTTACCCTAGTACCCTCTGACCACCAATCGGAAAAAGTTCAAACCGCTGCTTTTTCGCCCCCCGCATTTTCGGGCATGGTTGCAGATGGACATATTGTCACGAAATGAGCCAAGAAATACGCTGATGAAATTTGCCCAGCCGTAAATGAATCACCCTGTACAAAATATATATAAAATATGTGATTGTATAGCATTTTTAAGAAAATATGAATGACAAAGTATGTAACCTATGCAAGCGGCATGAGTTTTTTATAAAATTATATTTACTGAAAACAACAATTGTGAACGCATTCAAAGTATTTCTGGAAGGGGCGGGGGTGCACGAGTTCTGGGGATAAGGCACACAAGAAATATGCTGGTAAATTTGTCCAGTCTTAAATAAATCACCCTGTATAAAACGTATATTTAATAGATGATTTATAGCATTTTTAAGAAAATATGAATGTACGAGGGCGGCTCGGAAAGTTCTTAGCCTATCAATGAAAGAGAATAGTTAGTTTTTCAAAAATATTTTTATTTTTCAATATAATCTCCTGAAACTTCAATACACTTAGTCCAACGCTTATCTAGCAATTCTATCCCTTGATTAAAATAGTTTTCCTCAAGGTCTTCAAAATAGTGGTTTACAGCTGTAATTGCATCTTCATTTGAGGTAAAACGCTTGCCAGCAAGGAATTTTTTTAGATTTGGGAACAGGTAAAAGTCACTAGGAGCTAAATCAGGAGAATAAGGAGGGTGGTCAAGCAACTCGTACTTTAATTCGTTGATTTTAGCCATTGTTAAAACACTCTTGTGCGCTGGTGCGTTGTCTTGATAAAAAATTATTTTTTTGTGTTGTAAGCCAAGAAGTTTTTCTCGAATTAGTACATTTAATTGATCTAAAAGGTTGCAATAGTACTCTGAATTTATTGTTTTACCCTTTTGCAGATAGTCAATCAATAAAATACCTTTGAAGTCCCAAAATACCGTTGCCATAACCTTACCAGCCGATTGAATTGTTTTTGCCTTCTTTGGGGCATTTCCTCCAGCTTCAGTCCATTGTTTGGATTGTTCTTTGTCTCTGGAGTATAGTGGTGGATCCATGTCTCATCAACAGTTATGAAACGACGCTTAAAATCCATTTTATTTCGTTGAAAACGATCGAAACAAGCTTGAGAAATGTTCATTCTTATGCGTTTTTGGTCGACTCCGGCACCCATCTTGCAGAAAGCTTTTTCATCTGTAGTTCTTCATGGACTCGATCATTTGAGATGCCCATGATATTAGCTATTTCACGCACTTTTATTCGTCGATCATTTAATACCATATCATGCACTTTGGCTACAATTTCTGTTGTTGTTGCTGTTTTTGGACGTCCACTACGTGGTTTATCTTCAATGCTTGTACGACCACGTTAAAATTCAGCAACCCAAATTTTTACTGTTGCATATGAAGGAGCACTTTCACCTAACACATTCACGATATCATTATGAATTTCTTGTCCCGATAAACCTTTTTTATGTAAATATTTAATGACACCATGCATTTCTAATTTTTCCACTGTAAAAAAATCGCGGATGCGTCTTTTGTGAGCACCTGTTTCTATATGAAAGAGTTGCCAGATCGAAACAAAATTTAACATGTGTTCATAGCAGAGATGAAAGTTTCCAAAACACTTAACTTTTTTCTGTTTATACCGCGCTTTTTGTGCTAGGCTAAGAAGTTTCCGAACAGCCCTCGTATTTTTGTTTCCAAATTTGAAAACAATTCTCGGTGGCAAAAAATGTTTGTCCAATAGCGAGGTTATTGCTGAAACTGAGGCATATTTTGAAGGTATTGAAAAATCTTATTTTTCGGATGGAATTAAAAAACTTGAAAAACGTTTGATGAAGTGTATTGAGTTGGAAGGAGATTATGTTGAGAAATAAATAAAAATAATTTCAAAAAACGGTTCTTTTTTTGTTAGGCCAGTTACTTTTGCGATCGCCCTCGTAGACAAGCCAAATCCTACAAATGTTGTTCGTAGAAGAAGCACTTCGAAGCAAATGGTCGCCTGGTTCTTCGGCAAAACTGATCATGTGGCGACTGTTCCGTTTGAGCAACGTAGGAGGTCAATTCTGAGTGGTACACCCCAATTTGTTTGCCTGAAGTTTTGAAAAACGGACAAGAGAAGACGAATCATTATGCACCATGACAATGCGAGCTCTCATACATCGGCACAAACCAGCGCCTTTTTGACCTGCCAAAACGTCAAATTGATGGGTCATCCGCCGTACAGCTTTGACTTGGCACCCAATGACTTCTTTTTATTCCCGCACATCAAGAAAAAAATGCGTGGTCAACAATTTTCGTAGCCAGAAGATGCTGTTGAAGCGTTCAAAAACCATGTTTTGGAGGTGTCTCAATCGGAGTGTAGAAAGTGCTTCGACAGTTGGTTTGAGCGCATGCAAAAGTGTTTAAATCCTGCTGGAGAATACTTTAAAAAACAATAACACCAATTGTTTATGATAAATATTCGCATTTTCATTAGTAGGCCAGAAATATATATAGTAGCCCTCGTAATGTTCGCTAAAGAAGAATTTAAATTATTTTTTGCAAAACCAAGAAAACTTTTAAACTTTATTAGAACTATTTTAATATTCTAAATACTCCTCTTTCTTTTATGTATATGATTTTCTTTTGACACTACGCAAAATTCTCTAAAAGGAAGATGCAAATGCAATTTCGAAGTATTCTCGAATAAGTTGTGTTGCTGAAGGTTTCAGAATAATATCGCATTAAGAATGTCAACGGTTTTAATATTAGCAAAAAAAAAACATGCGTACGGATGTAAGGTCCGCATCACAGGATGTACCTACAGTACCGTGCAAAACTGAGTACATGTTTTGGCTTTTTTACTTAAATGGTCTGTAAAAATATTAAGACGTAGAACTCAATTATTCTTTTTTGCATTTGATTCTTTAATTCATTTTAATACATTTTACAAAAGACTGAAAAAAACGAATATGTGACGCGCAAAATAGAAAGGGACCTACGGTTAAACACCAGTTTTGTTCAGGAGAGTCATTTTAAATATTATAAATATTATTATTTGTGCTTAGAATCGTCGACTTCACTTTAATAAAACGCGCATATCTCTGAGGGAACACTTTTGGGGCATGGGATCGGTCTCATTCGATGCTCAGATGTTGTCCACATCAAAAAAAAAAAAGTGAAAAGTTGATGAAAAGTTTTGTTCAGGAGAGTCATTTTAAAGATTAGGTCCCTTTCTATTTGCGCTTAGAATCGTCGACTTCACTTTTATAAAACGCGCATATCTCTGAGAGGGAACACTTTTGGGGCATGGGATCGGTCTCATTCGATGCTCAGATGTTGTCCACATCAAAAAAAGAAAAAAAATGAAAATTGATTTTTTTTACCCTTAGGTCCCTTTCTCTATGCGCTGTCACATATGAAAAAGAGTCTGACGAAAATGTGAAAACACATGCACATGTCGGCCAGTTCGTTCCGTAATCGGCCCGTTCTTCTTGTGGCCAGAAATTAAGGATATGGAACTGGACAATATGTGGTTCCAAGAGGATGTAGCCACAGCCAACGTGATATTGATCTATTGCGCTAGAAATTTAATGGCCGATAATGTGATTCGACAACGTTGAACTTTTTTATTTAAAAAAAAGTGTGCTTCAATAAGCCAAGAACAATTCATGAGCTAAAGGATAAGATAATTCAACACATTAACGACATTGAGCCTCCAGTATGCCTCAAAATCATTAAAAAAAAAATATTAAGATAATTTTCTAAAAAAAAATGTTTTTGTTTTATTTACAATAAATGTCGTGCGTTTTATTTGGACCACCCTTTATAAGCCAACTCCATTCCTATACTAAGTTGGAATTATAAAGGACAGTTTAATGCATATCCATTATGTTCAACTCAAATGGTAATGTTACCCATACCATCATCATCTACCACTAGCCTAGTGTAGAGTGCAATCTATAAATTACTTGTTGCCAAAAATTGGGTGTGGTTTTCCATTTATAAAAAAATCACACAATTTAGTCTTTGAATAGCAACAACAATTGTTTTTATTTGTGTTTTAATAACAATCGGCTGCAATGAAAACCAGCGAATTTATTTGCCAAAGGTTAAGGTTCAAGTTTAACAGTTATTTTAGCAATAAATTGAACAAGAGAGATAATGAATGTAAGTAAACACAACACGTTGCATGAATTATGAATGAATTGCAAAAGATAAACTCATTTTTGCTGCTTAATATTAAAAGATAAACTCATTTTTGCTTCTTAATATAAAGGCATAGATCAAAAATGTTTAGTGGGCGGCCATACGATTTCGTTTTACAGAAAAGGATTTTTGGTTGTTGAAACGTAAACATCGGCAAGACATTGAACGGGATCTTATTTCGAAATCAAAAAAAAATTCGAATCTTACTTCTAAAAATAAATATATTTTATTATATGTGACACGCAAAATAGAAAGGGACCTAAGGGTAAAAACCAGTTATTTTCAGGAGAGCCATTTTAAAGATTTAAATAAGTGTATCTTTGGTGTACCTTCACTTTCATAAAACGCGCAAATCTCTGGGAGGGAACACTTTTGGGGCATGGGATCGGTCTCATTCGATGCTCAGATGTTGTCCACATCAAAAAAAAAAACAATTGAAAATTGATTTGTTTACCCTTTAGTTCTCTTTCTCCATGCGCTGTCACATATTTATTTACAGCCAAAGACGATAAA